>MU162721.1:8341-23317 GCA_015888305.1 Antheraea pernyi
GCAAGATCTAGAACAATGCTAATAAATGTTCTATCTATCTCCATTTAAATGTTCCATCCTCGGGAATCAATAAAAACTAAGTTTCAAAATTTCGGTATCTTAACTCTGCCTCCCCAATATATTCTTGATAATTTGATGTATGTCCGCAAATACTTATATATACTGGATGGATCTAGTAAAAGATCAACATAATTTAAACGGTAACAAATTGGTCATTCCATGCTTCAGGCTAACTAAGTCTAAAAACAGTGTTTTAGGTAATAGTGTTAGGTTTTATAACAAAGTCCCAAAACGCATTACCGATCTGCCGGATAGTGAGTTCAAGCATCATGTCTAGCGGGTTTTAATACCTAAAGGCTATTATAGGGTGAATCAATATGTGAACGATTGTGACTTCTGGAAATGACGCCCCTCTTTGTGAATCCACTAATGACGAATGTAACTATTTATGTTTTGTATAAATATATAACATAAAGAGATAAACCTTCTTGCCGGTTCTTCTCGATAACTGGGTTGTTTTCTGAACTGGTAGTAGTTTTGACGTTTATAAGCCCCTTCTTAGGGCCTAAATTGAGTTAAGAATATTTTGATTTAATTTTGATATAATTGTGAATTCACAATTTTCTCATGTTATATTTTGATTATTTGATACAGGTTACAATTAATTATTATAGACCTGGAAATACCCAAGCTCAGCTAAAATTCCTAAGTCTAAAAATAAAAATTAAAACATAACAACACCTGACAATAATGAAGACCGATTATAAAATTGATGACAATACTGGATACCCTTTTAATTTTTTTTACGAAAAGTACCCTATACCACTGTAGCCTGAGAAAGTGCATGCT
Organism: Antheraea pernyi; assembly: GCA_015888305.1. NCBI lineage: Eukaryota > Metazoa > Arthropoda > Insecta > Lepidoptera > Saturniidae > Antheraea > Antheraea pernyi. Next base: position 9,191 of record MU162721.1, read on the forward strand.
ATTATGGTCGATCGACTAAGTAAGATGCGATAGCGTAACAAAAACTCGTTTTCGCATTTATAAAATTATATTTAAGATACACTGCACTATGTATTAAAATTCTATCGAAATGATAAATAAATATATATGAAAAAGAACATGAGTGAGCGAATTAATAAGCCAAAAATCGCTTTGCAAAATGTCATCGGAAAACCCAACATCTTTTTTAACAAAGCCAATTAAAATATATATTAATAAAAAAATGTTATAAATATTTATTCAATTTAGTCACTTCTTTAATTTATTACATGTATTTATCATTGCAATACTGACATAAATAACGCTTTTGTCACTTCTAAGATTATAGAGAATTACGTTAATTTAATTCCAAAATTGTGTGACAACTCACTTAACCTTTTTATATAAATACTTGCTGATACCAACTCGCTTCGCTTTGTATAAATTACACTATTAATTAACAAAAAATTGCAAAGGTCAATGAAATCCAAAAGATAAGTAGCCTATCACCCATCTACGAAAAATTCCGAATTTAATTGATATAGATAGTCCTATACCGATCCATGCAGTAGTTTTGGCGTGATGAAGCCTAAAAAAAACTGAATTTAATTGCTTATATAGATAGATAGTATTAAAAGTTTTCTAACTATAATCTAGGTAAATAAAAATGTGAAAATTCGTTTATTATAATTTAAAAAAAGACGTCTGTGCGATTCACATACGATAGAAGTGAAACTTCAGTAAATCGACAAAAGAATGAGTTGAATATATATAACAAAGGTAGGATCATTACAAAGTTTATTTCTTTAAATATATTTTTTTTATTTAGCACAACAAGATATTTAAATATTCACAACCACTGTTAAATAATAACACACCACGCTGACTTCTTACTAAAAAGCTGTAATATGCAGCCGCATACAGTGTACAGTAGTATTAGCTCACGTACTTTTCACATATACTAACACACGTTAAATGCTCAAATACAAGCAAGTATTAAACAGTGTGCAATATACATACATACCGACATTTACTCTCTCGCGCTGGCTCACTAATTTTTGTATTTGTGTCTCTTACCTATCGTTTTTCCGTTGCATTCGATTTGAAATCACAACGATGTTAAAGAAGTTTCGCTTCAAAAAGAATAAATTTCTTCACCAAAGTTGGTTTGAAAATTTGACACGACACCATACCAAATACGCGCGTCCTCACTAAAAACTATAAAACAGAATTCTCTGCCACGTATGTCTGTCTGTTCGCGATAAACTAAAAAACTACTAAACGGGTTTTCATGCGGTTATCACCAGTACATTAAGTGATTCATGAGAAAGTTTAAAGGTATATAATTTTTCAAAATTCTTGTTATTATTAGGGTAAGAAAACGTTCACCGAACCCGCTAGTTTTTCATAATTGACAAATAAAATTAGGTTACTCTTTATTAACGTAAAATCTACAAGTCAGCCCTGGTGGCAGTTGTGGGAGGTGATCTCTCCTTACCAGCTGTGGTGCGAACCATGGTTAGTTGAGATAGAGCATGGGACGCCGTTCTTGCATTCCGTGAGTGCGTTATGACCAAAAAAGATGAAGCCGAACGTGAGAGGGAGATATCGGTCGATGCTCCTACGCCTCGTCATGGGACAGTCGATCGAGGAAGGAGACGTGGCGGAGGATATTATCACCGCATTTTTTTTTTAATGTCAAAAAAGTCAAACGAACTGGTGGATGACCCGCTGTTAAGTGATCACCACCGTCCATGGACACTATCAACACCAGAGGAGTCGCAAGTGCGTTGCCACCCTTTGGGGGGAAGGGATTAGGGGAGGGAGAGGAGGAGAGGGGAGGGGAGGTGGGTCTCTGGCGCTCTCACTGACCTAACGAAACGCAACAATGCAAGCACTGTTACTTCACGTCGGTTTTCTATCAGAGAGTGGTACTACCCCGGACGAGCCGACTCATTCATGCTGAAACCAGTAATAGTTTCAGCGTGACTCTACCACCATAAAAACAAAACGCATGCCTCCTTAATAACCCTCCAGGTAGAAGACGCGGGGGTGCCTGTTGCCGAGTATTGGAGGCCCCGTGATATAGGAGCTGCTTCTGAATCAAGCAAGGGAGAGAAAACACTACGTCTCCCAGAGGTGAGGGTCCCCGTACTGAGATCTTCAGATGACTCAAGCGCGTGACCAGGGTTAGTGGAAGTATGCTTGTCGCGCACCCACAATTCTGATCAACTTACAGCGGCCCAGGAGTTTTAGCCGGTAGGAGTCCGGCATAAGCCTCTCTAAGTCGCCCGGCAGTGAGAGGCGTATTCTTTGTAGGATTTCCCCCTGGTAAAAAATAAAATGGGATCTACAATTCTACCAGTTGTCGTTGCCATTCGGGTCTGTAATTTTCTGTAGGTAGCTGATTGATCTCGAAACGCGATAAACTAAAATGTAGTCACTATGACTGAGCGACTATGATAGAGTCGTTATCATCATATATCGACATAGTATAGATTCAGTATAAACACATTTCCACCCCTCAACATAGACGGGTACAAATTATGTAGGATATTTGAAATATCAACAGATTTTTTATAAAAAACTAAAGATAACATATTATCAATAACATAGAATTCAAGAAATTCCGTCTTCGAACAGCGTATCAATTACGAATTCTTTTGAATCAATTACGAAATTATTTATTTAGTTCGAATTATAAGTGTTCCAATTCTGATAATTTCGATATTACGACGCAGTGGTTTTGAGTTATTTCTAAGCATTTTAATTTTAAATTACTTTCTTTGCTTATTAAAATTTAATTATAGGTAATCCCGCTTCACGATAATCGTCGTTGTCCAAGAATTTTTTCTCAAGTGCAGCTGCCGGAAATACATCTCTAGGTGCTCAGTGACAATCAACTAGAGGGTTGTTGTTACCAGGAAGCTATTAGAAAAGGTCCTCACATATAACCCTATGGTCTCATCGGGATTTTTTCTTCCACTGAAAGCGCAAACTCATAATAGATATTCAAATCTACGCCATCGGAGTTCGTTCACGTTAACTGACACATAACAAGGACATTCTTTAATGATGGCGATTGCAAATAGTAATAGACTGTTAATATTCTTGAATTTCTTCCTTTATTATAACGTTTACCTAATACCATATAATGCAAGTCATTGTATTCTGTTTTATATCGGCGAAGACTTATAAATGGCTTGATGTTTTCTATTCTAATAATTATGTATTGTACATTATAGCTGTTAGTTTTCCTAATAAATAAATAAAAATAAATAAATAACTGTTAAATTAAATTAAAAATGTATGAAATCAAATTTTATTAATCTTGAGTTTTAACTTTATATTGGTGACAAATGTTCATAATTTAGGATTATTTCATATAAATGCATCATCAGCTCGTTAATGAGTCACTTTTAGGTGTTTAGACAGCGAAACTCATCAAATGAAATTAATACATATTCACATAGTTCGCTAGGATGGTTAAATAGGTTCGATTAGTGGAACTGGTTGCACGATAAGAGCCTAAACGAAAGTTTGACTAATTTTTCGCTATTGCGTTATTTCTGTTTACTGGTGAGTGCGGTTTATGCTCGGCAGTATGCTTATTGAAATTGGCATGGTTCTATTTTTTTTATATCATAGATGGCAAACGAACAGGTGGGTCACGTGATGTTAAGTGATCACCACCGTCCATGAACACTAACAACACCAGAGGAGTTACTAGTGCGCTGCCACCCTTTGGGAGAATGGTTAGGGGTGGGAGAGGGAGAGGAGAGAGGAGAAGGGAGGGGAGGTGGGCCTCCGGTGCTCTCACTGACCGTACGAAACGCAACAATGCAAGCACTGTTACTTCACGTCGGTTTTCTATGAGAGGGTGGTACTACCCCGGACGAGCCGACCCATTCATGCTGAAACCAGTAACAGTTCCAGCGTGGCTCTACCACCATAAAAACGGTACAGACGAACGGTGTTAGCCATTAAAAAAATAACGTAGGAATTCAATAGCAATGACGTATATAAAAAAAAAATCATAAAGTAAAATCTCGAAAATATGAGAATAGGAACCGAAATAAAATCCGACACCAATTGTATAAGAGACGTCAGTAAATAAATTCATAAAGCACATGAAATCTAATAATTTTAAGGACAGACTGATAATAATTCCCTTTTCGTAAATCAATGTTAATAGTCAATAAAATAAATTTAAAAATGAATGCTGAAATTCTAGTAAATTGCATGTAAATAATTCATTTCAATGCAAATTGCTTTCTATAGAATCGTAGTTCAATCAGTATATGTGGTCTTGTGTAATGGCTAAATTTAGATTAACTTAAATATGGATCAGAAACAGTTTTACATATTTTTTTAGTAAATTATTATTCATCTTAATATTAGATTTGATCTATTTATGATTTTGATTCTAATCATGAAATAATCACATATTTATTTTTTTTTATATAAAAGCGATGCGTCATTATTTATTCTCATCTCTGTTATATGTGTATTTTCAAAACATACATATTTGTATTTTTGTATGAAAAAAATGTTATATGAAACGAAATGTAAACTGAAGTATAGTACAAGTGAGAAATATATAACAAGCAAAATTATAAAAAAAAAGTGTGTGTGTACTTATGTACACGCGTTAGAAGTTATACTTCTTTGGTTTAACAAGATAAAAATCTTTTATTTTTTTTTATATTTCGCCTTATTCTACGTTTGTAGAAAAAACGACACTACCAATAGAAAAAAGGTAATTAATACAATGAAAGTTTTAATACAGATAAATATAAACAACAAATATAAAGAAACAAAATGTTGACTATAGCTAACTTCAGGGTGTTGGTTTTTCGTGACGGTGTGCAAAATTTACTCTCATCATTTTTCCCTAACGCGCCAAAAGAAGTGTAACTTCAATAAAAATAAAAAAGAACTACTATGTAATTAGTGAAAATGTTTTTTGTTATTTACCGCCGTGGCGTCATAAAAAAAGGAAACGTCTAAATAAAACAAAAATTGGGTGAATGACTTCTTTAGCGAAATACGTCTAACTAATTTGTTGATTCAGTGTAATAGTTGTAGGGCTCTTTGTAAGTTCTCCTAGTTGGCTGTCACCCTAAAGGTAAAAGTTTATTGCGATGTATGAATTAGTGTGTTCCGGCAACTGTAATTGAGAGCCAGTCCTCTCTAGATTTAGCGTGCTTACTATCTTAGACAGCATCGTGATTTACCATCAGGTGAGATTGCAGTGAAACACTAAAGTCTATAAATTATAACTGCTATTAGATGTTTTCTTTCCCAATTCCGATTATATATAAAAAACATTGCAAAAATGGCAGATTAGCTTATGTTTCTTTGGACTGTTGCTATTTAAAAAATCTACTTTTATTTAAAACGCTGCACTTAAGTATTATATACCGTATTATATTTATGCTCGTATAAGTATACCCATAGATACCCACCGTATTATATGTGTATCAAATTTTTTTTTATTGTAGCTCGGCAAAATGACTTTACTGTGCATGATGTAAGCACAGTAAATCCAAAAACAATGGCGACCACCGAAAGACATACTATCCATTGCCGGTCGTCGCTGTCGTGCCGGCCTGCGTAAGTATTTCTTCACGTTGCTCTTGAAGGATCCCATGTCATAGGAAGTGTTTATGTACTAATTCCAATACAATACAATTTCAATGAAGTAGCTAGTTACTACTAATATTATATAACAAACACAAACTGACATTTTATTTATAGTTTTATTTTATTTTATTCCATATTTTGAGATTTAATGTAAATCGAAGTTTAAGTAAATTTAACATTTATTTGAATATTAACAATGATGACCCGTTTATGATTATACGCATACCTATGTTTTATTCGCAGTTAAACCTTTTTCTGTTACCAATCAATTTGACGCCGTTGAAGTCCAGTTCAGTCTTTTACAATCAGATCCTTACTATTAGTATTTAGCGTACTACAAAGACTAAATTAAATCGTTTATTTTAATTCCCATCCTGTATTCATCCAATCCATGGTGGGATGATAAAATAATGGTAGGTATTCTAGCGGCGAAGCCACCGGTGATTATGTTAAGGAAACCTGAATAACGTCTAACTATCGACAGACGAGATTCAAAATTGCATTAATTTTATACTTCATGCGACACAATTCTAAAAAAGAACCAACCAACAGATTACTCTTCTACATTGTTGAGTCTTATTTTAAGCTTTCCGAACGGAATAAGAATTGTAATTATGAGTTGTTTTCTGTACCACATGGAAAATGCATCTTCTACGTTTAATTATGTCACACCGTTTAGTTAAATTTTATTGTTTTTATTATTGTTTTTTTTTTATTCTTACCGTACCTTTTTTTTGCTTTCGTTTAATTTATTATACATTTTAAAAATCGTGGTAGGTATCTGTGAGCAACTATTGGAATTTTTAATGAGGTTATTGTTGATTATAGCGGTTGTATTTTGATCCATTATGACCATTTTTAAGGTATAATTAATTGATTTTCTTCACCGAGGAAAATGTTTTTATTTACTATTTTCTGGATATTATTATCTGTATAATACAAATATTTATAAATAAAGATTTATAAATAAAGACTTCGATTCGTCATTAATACGATAAAACTAAAATTTCCAAAGCTTATTGAAAATACTATTTGATATATTTGTCATGTATATAAGTTTATGTATCTTATTATTAAACTGTATAAAACAAATATATTTTTAATTTAAATAATTGATAAGTAAACATTGAAATCTCAGAGCGATATTAATAACAGTAGGAAAAGCTAAAGCCGGTACATAACAGGACACTTATGTGCTAATCCAGCGGTACGCAAGTAATACATACATAATAGGTGTGATTACCTAAGACAGCCGCCCCGGGCAGCGGTAGCCGAGATGTGCCAATCTTTTCCTTATTCGGTAAGGTTTACATGCCGCTAGAGATAATTAATCTATTCACATCAATCTATATTAATTCCACAATGCTGGGACGAATGTACCTCTTCAATTTATTCGTGAAACGCTTCGTAAGGACGTTACTTCGCTATGCGTCCTCCACAACATCTTCTACGGAGAGTGCTCTGAGCTCCGTTACAAAACGACTTGTTAGGGACTGAAATTCCATCAGAGCCATCTCGATGGTTGAAAGTCGTGCACTGTGCGGTTCCCACATGCCTTTTTTTCTCGTACGACAATTCTCTGCAATGAACTCCCTGCGACAGCGTATCCGGAACAATACAATTTACCATCTCTCAAGAAACGAGCCTACTACTTCAAAAATATGTCAACCAGTTTGGAAATAACAGCACTTCAAAGTTTTGTATAAAAGTTTCTTGAAAATTTTAAATTTCTTAGTTTTTCAACTCACATTAATCTTTTAAACAGATATCGTCGTGCAAATGTTTGTACCCGGTCATTTACCATTGGGTAACTCGCATGTTCATTTGCCACCAATCGTATAAAAAGCGAAACTCTGGTGCGATAGCGATTCTTATTGAGTTTCTATTTTTTAGCAGGATCCTTGGTCACGAAGTAAGACAAAATTGATTTGTTGTTTGCTGTCAGTGTTCAAACCTAAGGTTTAATAAAATTAAAAACAATATTGAATACATAAACTAACAATTGGATCTGATACACAAATTCAAAGCAATAGTTGTTTGTTAATTTATATAGCCAATTAGCCGATTCCCGCTTCTTTGCATGTGCTGTTTATGATCTCGATCGTTTTGTTATGTTTTCGATGAAATCTCCCAGGCGGCTGAACCTTTTTGATACTTCCAACATTTATCGTTATATTTCAACCAATCTATAAATAATCTTGACAAATTATACACCTATACCGTCCCCGTGAATTACTTTATCTATTGATATGAAAATCCGCTCAGTAGTTTTGAGGTTATCGTGAACAGACAGGCAAACAGACGCGACAGAGTACTTTGTTTTATAATAATATGTAGTGATATTAGCTTTCATCTGCGGCTTTGCTCGTGTCGACTTGATTTGATTTGTCAGTCAGGAACTACGTATTTTTATGAAAGTACTCTAGATGAAAAGTACTATACATCTGAAAATTCATATCCAAAATTTCATGATAACTGATTCAGTATTTAAGTGAAAGTGTAACAAACAAACTCACATTAGCATTTATAATATTAATGAGCGTTTGTATTGAAAGAATAAAACCTTCGCAGAAAACCAACTCCATGTAAACGCTGCTAGAAATCTAGAAGTACGCAATATAACTACTATTAAAAGGAGTCAACGCACCCGGTGCGTAGATATGTGTGTAATAATAACAACGGCTTCTGTTCACTAGCACACCCGGCTGACCAGTAGCGAAAATATATACTACAGAGTTGTTACACCCAACTCTAGCGTATATCCTCTTATATATTGAAGCCAATGAAAAATAACTAAAATGCTGTAGATACGTTACCTATATGACATTTATATAAAACAGATGGCACGATAACGCACACATACGTAAAGTAATATTGTAATGTCAAGCTGTCTTAGATAAAATGCGGAAGTAAGATGGCATATTCTCAAAAACTTTAATATTTAAATAACTGTTTAATGTGTATTTACAAAATTTGGAGCACATATATAATTCGTAAGTCTCAGTACATGAGCTGTTACAATTCAAGATGTTTATATGAAATAGTTTTTGAGATATGAGGGGGTGAAAAGTGGCTCCAAATGGTTCGTGTAATATTGCAGTCGGTAGCGCGCGCTTGCCATGTTGCCGCGTGCTAGATAGTAAAAGTCCACCTTCTATTCTACAAGAAGCATTACTGATCTGTACCGTTTCCAGAATCCGCTACAATTCTACGTATCAGACCGCAGTTTTCTGGATAAGTTCGCGATAAATAGTGCGGGTGAGGTGATACTACGGAAACCCCTGGATTATGAAACCACCGATTCCTACCAATACCAGGTCATGGTCACCGACTCTATCACAGTAAGTATAATTTAACGTTAAAAAGAATGTCGCTTCCGAGTCACAGCGGATAAATAAGTAAAATTATGTGAAATACAAAATTCAAAGGGAAACACCGGAACAAAACATCCACGAAGCCAAAGAGGCTGGGAGAAATTATTTCGTGGTTTTAGCGAAATCCGATTGGGCTGTATAGTAGCAGAGCGTTCTGGAAATGAAAATACATTTTGTTTTAATGAAACTGAAAGATGCCTGGAATAGCGTAAATAAAATGCTTTATCACACTTTAACATTTATTTAGTTATTATATGATCTTTGTTTCTTCTTTGACTTAACTTTAATTCTTAAAATGTAATTTAAATTCCTCTAAATATTATAAGCGAATACGCGCCACCATCTATTAAAGGCAATTTGTAATCAGGCATTAGACTTCCATGAGACAGGCATTGCCTAGTTTCCCGCAAGGTAGATCCTCTAAGTGGCTCTCTCCGCCAAAGGAGGTCCGGCAGGAGGAGGCGGCGTTTTGCCTGACTCCTCCCGCCACCGTAGCCGTACCTGAGGGGATGGGCCATCCAGGGGGGGCCCATCTCCTCATTGCACAGGTTCGGCGGACAAGGAGGAGCAGCCGGTATGTACCCGGTTGCCTCTCTATAGTTAGGAGTCCGGCGGTCACCTTCCGCCGGGCGGACCGTTGGGGCGGCTCTCCAAGGGGAGAAGCATAGATGGATCCCTTGCCGCCCCAACAATACGATCTGTCGGTACACCGTAGGGTTTTGGTCCGTGCGAGTCAGATATAACCCACCCTCTCCCCCGGGAGGGTGGCATATCAATAAGGGATTTCCCTACGTAAAAAAAAAGCATTGCCTAGTTTGGGGCCATAGTTAAGGCTTTCTGTAAAATGTTTTAGTAAAATAAAGATATTTGTATTTGTTATTAACAACTTTATCACCCGAGTTTTTGGCGAGATTTTAGTCTGTCGTGTAGAGGATTTTCTATTCTATTCATAATCTTGTGTTATTTGTGTTATGTTTTGTAACATTAGCGGTATCTCACCTAATATACTTTGGCTATTGTGCACAAGTAAAGAGGATAGAAAATAATACCACGAACATGAATTCTGAGATGCCACAAATACTCCATGGTGAGTTTTAACAAAGGGGCCACCATCTTGTTAGAATATTGAAATGATCACAAGAACACTTTGTAATATGACTACCTACTCGACAATGGTAGTTATAATCTAGAAGATTGGTTACCAAAACTAAAATTTAAACATATTGTTATCACCCGTTGAAAAACTACCAATCATCGAGAAGAATCACCAAGAAATTCGATACAGTTTATCTTTTTATTGTATTTAATCGTATTAATTACAATTCATTGTTGTCGTTCTAGTGGGTGTACAAAGGTGTGTTCTTTCAGATATCATTATCGTTCACGTAATGGTCCAGCCAATAATAGCCTTTTGACATTAAAGCCTTCTTATCACAGTGCTTTAACTATCTGATAAATCGGTAATGTAATTTAAAATCTTATTATAGAGATACTATCGCCTAAAAACATGTTAGCCTTAACCTGTTTCATATTAAAATGTAACAAATCTTTAATTCAAGATCTTAAATTGGTTATCGATTTTAATTTTGAACATACTGTAATTTTTACATAATCTATACATAGAGAAAAATTGTGTACCACATTTTAACCTTTGCGCGCACGATAGGGCGAGAGATACTTAAAGTTTATATGGTTAAAATATGTCATTAACAACAGTTTCTTTGACATCTTCTTGATGATTACTGCCATTGTCGAGTAGGGAATAATATTACGAGTGTCTTGCGGTAATCTAAATGTTCTAACAAGATGGTGTCCATATTTTTAGAACTGAACCAGGAGGTTTTTGTGGCATCTCAGAATTCATGTTCCGTGGTATTATTATTTTTCATCCACTTCACTTATGCACAATAACCGAACTATATTACGTTAAATGCAACCAATATTACAAAATATAAAGTTAAATAACAGAAGATTATGAATCATTACATATTATAAAACAAAGTTCTCTGCCGCGTCTGTCTGTCTGTCTGTTCACGATAAACTTAAAATGTACTGAGCGGATCGTGTGGTTTTCATTAATAAATAGAGTGATTCACGAGGAAGATTTAGGTATATAACTTGTCAAGATTTTTTTTTAATTGGTTGAAATATATAGATAAATGTTGGAAGTGTCGGAAAAAATCAAGCCGCCGGGGTAGCTTTCGTCGAAAACGCTGCCTAATACCTTTGAGATATAACAAAACAATTGAGATAATAAACAACGCAGATGTTGTCGCAGAAATCAGCTAGTATTTCATATATATATTTCTACTTTTTAAAATATTCGTATTTTAATAGTAAATAGAAAATTAATACACAAAGACATACTTGTTTAACAAATATAAAATTATAATACATTGTTTTACAAATGAACCTGAATAACTTAAAAACAAAATGGATGACGTTCGAATTTCGACCATTGGACAGCGACTAGTTAAATATTCATTAAACATCTTTGTAATTCAACGAAACATAAAAGAAGTTAATATTTTCAGTGCTCCGTAGTGACGTCAGTACGTGTACCATAACAAAAGGCTCAACTTAATACCTTTATAACGCTTATTCGGGAATAAAGTTTACGAGGGGACCCTAAAAATCTTTTTATAACACGATCGATTTAAAATAGACTCGGTTTATTGGCCCGGGACTTATAAAAACGGTCACTGTAATATGGCTGTGTTGCCAGCGGCGTTTGCAGATTCCAGATCTGTTATTAAATTTCATATTATTAATAAATTCATGATTATTTATTACCAGCGGCTACTCGCAAGTTTGTTTCCTTTTGTATATTTATAAATGACTAGCCTCTACCCGAGACTTCGCCCGCGTGGAATAGTTAATTTGGGCTAACGTTGACACGCAACAGAAGCTCTCAAGAGGAAAAAAGCTCCGATTTTGAAACATTCTTCATTGCTGCTCCATTCCTATTGGTCTTAGCATGATCATATATATAGGCTATAAGCTTCCTCAATAAATGAGCTATGTAACATTTTTTTTTTCAAACCCGGACAATAGTTCCTGAGATTACCCCCTACAATGTCACAAACTTACAAACTTTACCTGTTTATAATATTAGTATAGACTAGTTTTGCTCGCGGCTTCGCATGAATAATGTAAGTACTTGTTTTGGTACACGTGAAAATATTTATGCAAAATTTCATGATAAGACGCATATAGAATATTAGTTAGGATAGTGTGATACGGTAATATTATACTAAACTAGCAACCACCCCTGGTTTCACTTGTGTGATATTACAATATAAAAATTAATAACAACAAAATAAACAAATCTGGTTGCGAGTTATAGTTAAGTGGATCAGGTCACATCAAATCATAAATACTTTATTCGATTTAGGCCCCAAGAAGGCATTGGTGAACGTCAAAACTACCACCGGTTTGGAAAAAAACCCAGTCATCGAGAAGAACCGGCAAGAAACTCAATCTGGTTTACCTTTTTAACAAATATATATAATATTTAGAGTATATTATGTACATGTCATAAACGTTTTTAATGGATGCACAGAGATGAGTTAATTCCAGACATCACTATAATAGTCTTTTGACACCAAAACCCGCTTGACATGGCGCTTAAACTCACAATCCGGCAAATCGGTAATTTTGGGACTTTAATAAAGAACCTAACAGTATTACCCAAACAAGTGTCACTGTTTTACTGAGTCTGAAACATGGGTCGACCGGTTTATCACAGTTTCTAGTATTTAGTATTAAACAGTATAAAAACCTTCTGAATGAAAGACGCTATCGCCTCCGATACAAAATACACATAACAGTTGTTGAGATATATATGCTTGGTACACATATATGTTTCAACAACTCATATATGTATGAATAGTTTAGCTTAACTTAGGTTAGCTTTGATAGGTCGCGAATTGCATGTATCAGGCAACAGCCAAGCCGAGGTGTGCCGTGCACCCTTGAGCTAGTTTCCCAAGCAAAATCGGCTGAGTGCCTTAAGCGCTCGCCTTAGTAGCCCGATGAAGCTGTTAAGACCTTGCTAGGTCAATAGTGCAGTAAGTTCGAGAAAAAAAAAGATGCTATCGGTTTATGCTAATATTTTTTTTTGTAATTAATACATTCCTAAACGAAATTATTGATTGATAAAAATTTTTACTTATATAACTTTTACTTGGACGTTCACTTCGATAATGTTGTAGCACATTATTACTTTTTTTATTATGAAATATTTTATCTATAACCATATTAAAATAATTATGGAAATTCGATGTCACATCAAATTTAATGCCCTTATTAATTATGTCATCCATTTTTGGTCGGAATTAGGAACAAATTTTATACCGAAAAATGTTTACCGAATATTTTTCAATTACGTTACTCTATGTCACGATAATTCGAGAGCTTTTTTAGGGACTACTATTTTCCCGTGACTTAGTCTATGTTTCGTTTGGTATATTCAGAAAAGTTTCCTATTTACTTCTCCAGGTCCCAGGCTAACTGTAGGTCGAATTTAATTGTAATAAGTCCAGAAGTCAAGTGACAAACAGACTGACAATGTTACTTAGTTTAGTATAGTTTTACCGATACGATGGTTATGTTACATTATGTGGACTTTGATAGACATATTTAGAATGTTACGAGAAGTGATTAATGGCAAAGAAATGAAATTATAGTATAATATTTGTTTTCGCTTGCCTCAATGACTACCAACGTCATCTTGAAAATCCATCTCATTTGAGAAATATGTGCATTTCTTTGTATGCTATTTTGTCATATATCCCACTGAATTATATCTACATCGTCTTCTTACTCTTATCCCCCGTAAGTAAGCTTGCCACAAGATGTTTTCCGCTTCCAATCTATCCTGTCAGATATCATCTCAGTATTCACACCTTTTATAAACATATCGATTTTCACACAATCCATTTATATATTTTATGGTCTTCCTCTGTTCTTATATCCGTCCACCTTTATACTTAAAACTTTTCCAGTTACATGACTTTTATCTCTCCTCGTGATTTGAAAGATTTAGGTATATAGTTTGTCTAGGTTTCTTTTTATTAACGACGACGGGCTCGCGTATAGAAATATAAAA
>MU162722.1:7171-23569 GCA_015888305.1 Antheraea pernyi
TATATATTTTGTATCGGATAATATTCTAAACTATTTCACTTTGATAAGGGAAAAAAACAAAACCCTTCCACTTGCGTACTTGTAAGCGTGTATGCGTGCACGTGTGTGGAGGTGATATGTGTAATGTTGTCGCAGTGATGTAAGATTTTGTGTCACTGTATCGCGCGAGCAGCGTACTCAAGGGCTCCACGCCGAGGGAACGAACGTAGGCTTGAGCTGCCGCCGAGGGGGGCTTAGTCTGGTATAAATTTTATAAGTACGGAGTTGATCTATGATTACAATTTTACTAGATATTGAGTGACGCTTATCTAAGTTTAGAAAGGTAACATTGTAGGTACGTAACAAAATGTATATTAGATGCAAAAGTACGAATGCTTTTGGTGTCCGTTTTTCTAAAACTTTGTAGGATAGACCAGGTGTATGCTTAACTATCCCAATCTTGTTTAATATTAGAAGTCCTGGGCAAATGCTACTAGATTCATATAGTCGGCTAAACTTGAGTATTGCTTGTATAAAACTAGAAATATAACATAAATAACGATAACGATTACAGTTACAAGTATAATTTCCGAATGCCGTTTTTCTGTAACTTTGTAGGTTAGGAAGATTTTATTTCTTGTAGTCATAAACGAATATGTATATCTAACTGCCAGCTCCGTATTCAAATCAAATCAAATCAAAAACACTTTATTCAATTTAGGCCGGTTCTGAAAACAACCCAATCATCGAGAAGAACCGGCAAGTAACTCGATCTGGTTTATCTTTTTAACAAACATATATAATATTTAGCATTTATTAGGTACATGTCATAAAAGTTTATAATGGATGCACAGAGATGAGTCAATTCCAGACATCACCATCGTTCACGTATTGATCCACTCTATAATAGCCTATTGACACCAAAACCAGCTTGCTCGCAAGGAAGAACCAATGAAGGAAATTGGACATACTAGAAAGCGATATTTTTTGTTGGTTTGTTCTACTTTTGTACGGAGATTTTCGATACCTACTTTTTCTATACTTTCTAGGATAAAAAAAGTCATTTGCTATTTTTATTAGCAAATTTATACCCTTAAATTGGCAAAAATTCTAATTGAAGTCTAAGGAATTGTAATTGCAAGCGCTTAATGACAGATGTTCAAGATGAAAGTGGTCAAGTGAAAAATAGAAAATAAACGCTACAACGTTTTCATCACAGCTTTAATCTATAATCGAAGTTGACGCTGTCCGAATGCTCCCTCTAATGTATGTTCACTTTTAGCCAATTAGAATACAAGGTTTAATCAATTATAAATAACTATCGGGCCCGGCGGGTGTCGCACGACCCTGATAATTATAAAACCTTAACAAATTATATACCTAAACCTTCCTCATGAATCACTTAATCTACCCGTGAAAACCGCACGAAAACCCATACAGTAATTTTTGAGTTTATTATGAACAGACAGACAGGCAGACGCGGCAGGCGACTTTGCTTTATAATATTATGTAATGTAATGGTGATAATATATTTTTGAAGAAATATGACATGAAAGATTATGAAATTTTTCAGGATTATAAATTTGGAATATCAATGATCTAATAATCTAATCTATATCTAATAATGATCTAATAAATACGAGATTGATAGGATAAAATTCCTAGGTGTGTCCATATTTTCTAATGTGCAGACCGACTATATATTTTGCAGTTTCACATCCACAGGGCTGTCACACGGCGGGTCTCGGCGAATTAACACTGCAGTTAGTTGCATTATGTACACACCTTGAAACCGGCGGCGCAGCGCAACCACTCGGCGTATCGCCGTACTTTGTGCTTTTATTATACAACACTTTAATGTGTGTTGTTAAATCGTATGCCGCGGGATGTTCGTCTTTCTGACATCTCTAACATTTCTGCGGATGTGTTCAAATATGTTTTTTTTGTACTATTTTTTTAAATATTGTTGCACCACGTATACGATGATTGACTCATCGACCGTGGGAACGGAATACAATGGGTTTCTAAAAAAATGCCCTTTTGAACTTTGTCAAATCGTTTGAACAATAACGTTAGGCTTCTAGAACTGTCCACCCTCCTTTATTAAAAAGTGTATAAAGCGAGCTTCTGTACCTCCGAGATAGTTCTGTTCTAGACATTATAGTGAATACGATGAGGAACAGAAACCATGAAACTTTCAAGCGGATTATTACAACAGCATTATAAGATGTATAGTGTATTTGTATGGTACTGAATCTATTTGGTATTTTGCCTGTAGATACGATAAATTTATTGTGACCCAAACGGCATTTGACATACCCATGGTATTAACTATACTTGATAACGTTTGACCGCTATCTCGTGTGATGTTGAGGAACATAAATGAGGGCCAGCTGCTAAATCTAGAACCAACTGCACAAAAAAAAACAGTGCGTTGATTTTATATATATCAAGAGAATCCAAGCAAGATTCTACGGCGGAATAATCATGTACATACATATTTGCAACACTTAGTTCTCTTTTTTTTTCTCGAACTGATTACGGTATTGATCTAGCAGGGTCTTAACAGCTTCACCGGACTTAGCTCACGCTGCTGCGTTCCGGTCAGAAGGGTATGCTTGTCAGAATGCATTATCAATCATTATCATTGCTATTAATTTCATTATACAAATGTTTCTGAAAACATAATTAAATTAATAGCAATCATATTGACATCTTTTACTGCTCATTCGGGAAATATCGGTCAGATCTATTTAAGTTATACGCATGATGATTTGATGTTAAATTATAATTTGCATTCAATTTCTTTTATTACGATAGTGCTCCAATAAAATATATGATTGAGATACGAACAGATGTTTGGTCGTAAAAACATTTTGGAAAAGTAGTCAGAATGGGATATCGTGTAACCTTTCCAGGAACATTGAAATTTAGGTCATCTAATCCATCCGGGACTAATATAACTCCTTTGTATTTTTGACATTGCTGAGTTTTTGGAACTTCCTTTGACTATTTGACTGAAATTTGTACACTTTCTACACTAGATAATACTACTTGGGGTGTAAGGGATGTCGAATAACTTGAGACATCCAAGCCAACTTCACCTGCACGTGGTGCACCCTGTTGAGTAACAAACGAGACAATGGCGAAAGCGGGGTAGTAGGGTTTTACAGCCTGAGTGGGTCGCAACCACCATGTATATGGCGAAAAGGTCCATCATAGTGATTCGCTTCTGCGGGTCGCGTTTCGGGATCAGCCTGTGCATATCCAGCCTTTCGCAGGCCGGCATGACATCGGTGACCGGCGATGGATACTGTGTCACTCAGTGGTCGCCATTATTTTTGAATCGCACTGAGCTTACCATCAGGCACAGTGCAGACATTTTGCCGTGCCACAATAAAAAAAAACACACGCAAGCCAATATAGATATAAAAGTTTTTAAAAGTGAATTTAATTCTGTTAGACGGATTTATAGAATTCAATTTGAAAGAAAAGTAAATAAAAACACAATAACAACATAAACAGATAAACTTGTTAATTATAATATTCAATAATATGCATTAATCTCGTGAAGTAAACGGTTCACGGTCGGATGAGTTCGTTATTTTGATTTACGACTAGGACAGGCGATGTGAGTGTGTTTGTGCACAGTCACGTAATCAGATATGAAATGGGGCCAATAAACTTGAAATTTATATAAATGAAAAACAATTCCCGAACATATATATGTAAGCGCATCACTACAGAATAACTGCAACTATTTGGCTAATCGTTATTTTCTTTTTAATGGAGTCGTTACATTTCAAAATTAACGAAATCCAATTTTAATCTATACTGATATTATAAAGAGGTAAAGCTTGTGAGTTTGTGACGTTGTAGGGGGTAATCTCAGGAACTACTGGTCCGATTTCTTGTAGTGTTACATAGCCCATTTATCGAGGAAGGTTATAGGCTATATATCATCACGCGAAGACCAATAGGAGCGGAGCACCAATGAAGAATGTTTCAAAATTGGGGTGTGTTTCATTTTGAGAGCTTTCGCTGCGTGTTAGCGTTATCCCAAAGTAGTCCACGCGGACGAAGTCACGGGCAGTATATTTTACATATATACAAACATAAATAGATATAGATGGAACTAAAAAGTTTAACTTCAGTTGTGTGGTCTGAAGCACCCTCGTTTATTTTAGTTTTACTACTTATATAATTAGTCCTCATTTCAAAATGATCACATTTTTCGTTTATTACAGAATAATATATTTTCAATTATGATTTTTACGAGTCTATGCGTTAAGCGAATATATTTTCCTGTCGTGGAGAACTAGAAAAGGGGATGTAAAAGGATACCATTGTTGACAAAGAAATTTTGTAAGCAAAGTACATCTTTGCTTCTTTTTTTACGTTTTTTCTTCTGTACATATAATATATTGTTATAATAGAAATATAAACAACGCACATGAAGTTGTGGGTATCAGTTAGTTTATAGATAAAAAATAAATTAACTGAAACTCATAATAGGGGTCTCAACCCACGCGACAACACTAAGTACGGTCCTGTTCTGAAATTGAGTGAAAATATTTGTATAGTTTCTGATTAGTATTTTAAATGAGCACATAATTAAAAATTAATAAATAATTCGTGACGGAAAGGAGAATGGTTTTTACACTGTTAAATATTATAAAGCGGTTGTTTCGTCTAAAGATTGGTGCATAATACAAATTCTCACGGACGTTGTATATGTATTTCTCTCTAACTATTCTAAGCAATTTCATTTGTGATTTATTTTTCCCACCCACAGTCTCATACCCTGTGCCTCGACACACGGCTCGCACGCACTAATACTTCGTTCTAGCTTAGCGTACTCTCTTAATCTATGTATTTATCAGGGGAATTACTATTTACCTGCATCTGTACTATTGACTATATCGGGGGAGCTACTATTGACCTACATCCATACTATGAAACTCTATTGGTTGGAGGTATCGGCTGTTCATCATCATCATCATCAGCCTGTAAAAGACTCACTGCAGGGCCGTTGGCCTCTTCCCGTAGGAAGGTATGGGCATAATCACCACGCCAGCGCACGACGTATTGGCAATTTAAACTCTGAGAAATTAGGCAAAATTCGTTGGTACATGCTGGGGTTCGAACCTGCGGACATCGAAATAATATTCCACCGGTCAAACCACTTGGCCACCACGACTTTTTTTTTCATGATATTTTTTTCGGCTGTTCATGCAAATTCATTATTCTTGCATGTCAGCTTTGACTTGAATAACTTAAAAGTCAACCAACGACGAGACACTGAACATCCTCGCTAAGACAGCTGGGCTAGTAACACATATAATTCTTTAATATAATAACTATATTCGGTGTTGCATTTCTGTATCGGTTAATACTTTAATTCGATTGGACTTGGTAGATTTATGGATCAAATCATAACGATTACGTCACTATGGATGATGTCATATTTCTAGATAGATGCCGTTTTATCTGTGCCCCGATATATTGTCTAGTCAATGTAGTCCGGTGAAGCTGTTAAGACCTTGCTAGGTCAATAACGTAGTCAGTACGAAAAAAAAAAATCTTCTATAAATTTATACTGGCTTAGATAGCATAATGTCAAATATATAATTATGTAATTCTGTGTGCACATATTATACAAATTTTATATGTTTTTTTAATTGTAATCTTAGCTGATATTATAAGTGCAAAAGTGAGTTTGTTTGTTTGTAACGTTTCATCTTTACCTTTATTATTCAATCGATCATTATGAAATTTTTTGAATATTTTTTCAATCTAAAATATATAAATATTATCTGTGTGTATACTTTTGTTTTCAAATTTCGTATTTAATATTTATTAAGCCATAGATAAAGAAGATATTTTTTTGTAGGTCTGTTAGTATGTTCGGGGTGAACTTAAAAATAGTTTAGCAGGTTTCAGTGAGTTTTTGCATATTGGAAGCTTGTTTTGTATAGAATCAAATTAAAATGACGATACTGCTTTTTTTCGAACTGACTACGCTATTGACCCAGCAATGTCTTAACAGCTTCACCGGACTACAAAAAAGCCAACGTCACGTGGTGGTACCATCCCACCCACCCCAATACTGACCGGGCTCGACGTTGCTTACTTCGGTGATCGGACGAAACCGGTGTTTGCAACGTGGTATGGATGTTGGCAAGACGATACTATGCCTAATAGTAAGGACAGTACAATAAAATACAATGTCGAACATCGATACATCTATAATTCGTCGCCAATCGAATCTAATCTTGTCTATTCGATCACAATTATTATGTCCCATCGTCCGAGCTTATCGTATTGTTCAGAATTGTAAATACAATATTTAGAAATGGTAAAATATTATAATAATTAAATGAATGAATAATAAAAAAAAATCTTATTTAATTTAGATCACTACATATTATATAACAAAGTCTTCTGCCAGGTCTGTCTATCTTAAGGCCACAGCTGGGGCCTCTTACATGTCGGAGGAATAGACGTAGTGTCGATTAGACAGTCCCTGCTCCACCGGCCAAAAGGTGTAAGAAGGTATATAGGGGTTTCAGTCTGTGCGACTCGGGCATATCCATCCTCTGCTGCCCAGCGGAATGGATATCCGTTAGGGATTTCCCCATGGAAAAAGAAAAAAGGTCTGTCTGTGTGTTCGCGATAAACTCAAAAACTACTTAACGGATTTTCATGCAGTTTAAACCATTTAATTAAGTGTTTAGGTATATTATTTGTCAAGGTTTTTTTTATTACAAGGGCGGGATAACGTCCGCTAGGCCATCTAGTTTTAAATAATCATAAAAAGTAATATTTTATACAGTTAATTCCAATGTATATCATTGCACTTTTTTTTTAATAGTCTTATCCATTACTCTAATAACTCGACAGTTACTTCCATTACCGTGGTTTATTTGATAGTGTGTGTCAGATAAGTCGCGAATTGCATGTATCAGGCAACAGCCCAAACCAAGGTGTGCCGTGCACCCTTGAGCTAGTTGTCAAATATAATCAGCTGAGTGCCTTAAGCGGTTGCCTTAGTAGTCCGGTGAAGCTGTTAAGACCTTGCTAGGTCAATAGCGTAGTCAGTTCGAGAAAAAAAAATTGTTTGTTCGGACACCGCGTCGATGGATGTAGGTTCGAATCCTTGCTACTGACTCGGAGCTTCTGGTGAAGAAAAACATCTGGATGAAAACATAGAATGGGGACCGGGTTTTTTTAAGTCACCCTGGCTAGCACGTCCACACGGTGAAAATCTGTAACCAAGCACCTATTAGTGTATTCCAGCAGGTACAGTTGAGAGCTAGTCCTCTCTAAATTTTGCGTGTTTACTATCTTATTCGGATTCGGCATTTAGCATCAGATGACATCAAATCAGATAACAGATAGGTTACACTTTGGAAAGTATGCAGAGGAATTACATAACATAATTCCACCGTCCCCATTCCATCAGAGGACGAGTAGACGCCGTGAGCGTTTCCACCCTTACGTGGTTAATATTCCCGTAATTCGTATGAAGCGATTTGCTTCCACATTTATATATACGCACTGTTTGTTATCCGTGAACTTGTAAAATGGTTAAATAAAAACACTTTATTTTTAATGAAATTACTTAAAAGAAATTGAAATTCATGTCAACCAGCGTGTATGGGATCTAGAACCGGAATAACTGTCAGGGGATGGGTATGTTATAGCGACAAACATCAGAAAAGCTGACAAGGTGTAACAGTGGAAAGGTTACGAAAATGCTAAATAATTGGGGAGTATAACAGTACTACTAAGGAGTGGAAGTCACTCCCGACGTCTATCTTCCCGTCATCGCATAACTTGGGAGACTTCAAGAGTAGAGTGAACGGGCATCTAGTGGGTAAGTGGGATACATCTTCGGCTTCATCGTTACTTACCATTAGGTGATATTATGGCCTAGCGCGTAACCTGTTAAACATAATAAAAAAAAAGAAGAGATTGTGGTCAAATGCTAAACCTATACCGTGTTATTAAGTTAAATACGGATTAAATACTTGGTTTAAAAAAGTTAACTAATAAATGCACCGCGCTCGCCCGGGGCAAGGTCGCGTTATCCTTTTTCGCAAGTCTAATCTAACGTAACCAAAGCGAGACAAAAGAGCAAGCACGAACATTCAGCTACCGCGGTGCATTTAATATGAGACCTTTTGAAAGCCAGGGATCAATACGTATTTAACTTTTTTGTAATAACACCGATAAAATATAAAAACAAAGTTTAGTCTTCAACATCGGTTAAGTTTCTATAAGTTGTAACCTATTATTGATTTTGAAGAGTACTACGAAGCTCACCGCTTCATTGTTTTCAATAATCGATTATGCGTGTAATTATAACTGCCATGAAAATATTGCGGGCCGAGATTTTGTATGTTATATATTACGGGCAGATGGCGCTCCGATCATTATACTTTTAATTAGGATTCACGCTGTGTGGCTGATTGAAAAAAAAACCAGTCCGGCCACGAGTGTGTAACTAGCTTTAAATTATAGTCTGATCTTTTTAAAAAATTGATTCGCTTAATATTATTGTTCCGCTGTATTAGTTATTGTGGTATAACTTATAGAGTTTTTGGATGCTCCGAGTTCGTTGTCCGCGTTGGTTTGTGTTTAACGGATTGGCTGGCTGGGAATTGTTTCTCGGCTCTTTGCTTCACGGTATGGAAAAGGTGAGACGTTTCGAACTTTTTAGTTCATGCCCAGATTGAATTTACCGTAATACTATGGTTCCAGAGTACAGCGCGCGTGACTCGATTATGGATAGGAAAAGAAGGGATGATATTGAATGGGTCTTCTTTGAATAGCCTTTTTCTTGCACAGCCAATAACGAATTCTGATAAAATACGTGGAAATATTCCGTTCATATTAATTGCACGCAAAGTTTTCCTTCACTGGAAGTTCCGGTTCATTAAAGGAAATGAATCTAAGTCAAACGAGGCGATATTCGAGTACACTAACCAGCCCGAGCTTGTCAATACCATAGGAAAAATTCCAGTTGATTTGAATTTTTAAATTTTTGCATAGCTGTACCCGCGACTCCTATTATATTTATTATATTTGTAATATGATATATACAATAAATATTATATATTATACCTTTAAACGAGCAATTCTTGTATATTTTTATATATTCAGTATCTCGGAAACGGCGGCAGCGATTTCCGTGACCTTAGTATGTAGGTGGTTTCGGGGACGATAAACCGATCTAGCTAGATTTCATTCATAGAAAACTTTTTTATCTGAGTTTTCAGGCAATGAAAAAATATAGCTAGAATATAAAGATAAATTTCGCCGCCTCTGTCAAAACAAAAATAGCTGAAATGGAAACTGGCTGCTTCGAAAATCTGTCTAATCCCAGTTCGAATCAGAGTTTGATCGAAAGAGATATTTTTATAATTTTTTTTTATATAACATGCTAATTTTTAAACCCAACAGTTTATTTTCATTTAAAAATGTTTTTTAAAGAACCGAGCTAGGTTCAGTCGTCCAGGTAGTATATTTATCTATACTATATTAGGATTAACACCTAGACACAGAACTGAAGTTGCTTATTACAAAAAAATATTTTTAATGTTGAGATAGAACCTGTGACCTTCTGACTTAATAGTAAGGCATAATACCCGTGATGACTTTTATGATTTAAATTGTTCATCACATCAGCCTGTAAGAGACCCACTGCAGGGCCATAAGCATCTTTCCGAAGGAAGGTATGGGCGTAATCACCACGCCGGCGACTTATTGGTGATTTCAAGCTCCAAGAAATCCACAATTGTATATTTTCCCACATACGGTGATACTACAAGAATCTTTGTCAAGTTCAAATATCCTTACGATGTTTTCCATCACCGTCAGCCGTGTTTCCAATATCAGTTCCGAAGAATCTCGGTGGTATTTGCCGGGGTTCGAACATGCGGATATTGGATTGGCATTTCATAGTTCAGACCGCTCAGCCACCACGAGTTCAAGTTGTTAGATTCATAGATAGATCATCTACAATTTCAGTCAACGTTGTAGTAAAATGTACACTCGTAAAGAATCTATCTATATAAATAAAAATGAACCGCAAAATACGGTGCTAAGCGCAAAACTCAGAGACGGTTGGTCCAATTCGAGTAATTTTCAATTTAATTTATTCTTTGAACTCTGAGGAAGGTTTTTATGGAGAGAAAAGTTGGACAAATTGCACGGAAAAACATAAAATTCAGTTTTCTTTTTCTATAATTGTGAACGCAACTTTAAATTGCTATTAACAACTTCAACGCATCTGTAATTACGATGATTTTTTTCATTTTTTAGTAATTTTACTGCAGTTTTCTTTAAAAAATTCGCTTTCTCAGTCTGTATTTCGGAAAAGCGAACAGTCTCTATGGGGTAGCGTAACAAAATGTTCCAAATGTTGGTATGTATCTACTAAAAAGGTAGGCTAACAAAAAAAAACATATTAAGGCGCAAAGAAGTTCGCGGGGCAACTAGTATTAAATATTTATTCAAGAATCTTAACGGTGTTTATAAAGATAAACAAAAAATAATATTTCAAGATTGACCGTAAATTATATAAAACAAAGCGAACTAATCACCCACACAAATATAATATGCATACATAAATAATTAAATGAAGAACTGGCAGGCAGGTGGACTCACTGATTCTTTGCAGATAATTTGCCTAACTGGTTCTGAGGCTGACAAAGTCCACGAGTGTACGCTCGATGATATCCATTCTGTTGTTGTGATTTAAACCCAACAGTTTATTTTCATTTAAAAATGTTTTTTAAAGAACCGAGCTAGGTTCAGTCGTCCAGGTAGTATATTTATCTATACTATATTAGGATTAACACCTAGACACAGAACTGAAGTTGCTTATTACAAAAAAATATTTTTAATGTTGAGATAGAACCTGTGACCTTCTGACTTAATAGTAAGGCATAATACCCGTGATGACTTTTATGATTTAAATTGTTCATCACATCAGCCTGTAAGAGACCCACTGCAGGGCCATAAGCATCTTTCCGAAGGAAGGTATGGGCGTAATCACCACGCCGGCGACTTATTGGTGATTTCAAGCTCCAAGAAATCCACAATTGTATATTTTCCCACATACGGTGATACTACAAGAATCTTTGTCAAGTTCAAATATCCTTACGATGTTTTCCATCACCGTCAGCCGTGTTTCCAATATCAGTTTCGAAGAATCTCGGTGGTATTTGCCGGGGTTCGAACATGCGGATATTGGATTGGCATTTCATAGTTCAGACCGCTCAGCCACCACGAGTTCAAGTTGTTAGATTCATAGATAGATCATCTACAATTTCAGTCAACGTTGTAGTAAAATGTACACTCGTAAAGAATCTATCTATATAAGTAAAAAAGAACCGCAAAATACGGTGCTAAGCGCAAAACTCAGTGACGGTTGGGCCAATTCGAGTAATTTTCGATTTGATTTATTCTTTGAACTCTGAGGAAGGTTTTTATAGAGAGAAAAGTTGGACAAATTGCACGGAAAAACATACAATTCAGTTTTCTTTTTCTGTTTCAGTTTCATTTTTAAATTGCTATTAACAACTTCAACGCCTCTTTTTTTCATTGTTTAGCTGACATATGTAATTTTACTGCAGTTTTCTTTAGTCTGTATTTCGTATAAGCGAACAGCTTCTATGGGGTAGCATAACAAAATGTTTTATATGTTGGTATGTATCTACTAAAAAGGTAGGCTAACAAAAAAAAACATATTAAGGCGCAAAGAAGTTCGCGGGGCAACTAGTATTAAATATTTATTCAAGAATCTTAACGGTGTTTATAAAGATAAACAAAAAATAATATTTCAAGATTGACCGTAAATTATATAAAACAAAGCGAACTAATCACCCACACAAATATAATATGCATACATAAATAATTAAATGAAGAACTGGCAGGCAGGTGGACTCACTGATTCTTTGCAGATAATTTGCCTAACTGGTTCTGAGGCTGACAAAGTCCACGAGTGTACGCTCGATGATATCCATTCTGTTGTAAAACGTCATCCGTTGCCGTATCTGTA
Organism: Antheraea pernyi; assembly: GCA_015888305.1. NCBI lineage: Eukaryota > Metazoa > Arthropoda > Insecta > Lepidoptera > Saturniidae > Antheraea > Antheraea pernyi. The sequence goes on from MU162722.1 coordinate 19,221, forward strand.
CGAATTCTATTTGAAATACTTAGTGATACGCAGCATTGGTTGTGCAATTTGGATTTAGAACCGTGATTTGTACAAATGAAGTGACGATGTTGTACGGTCAGTAGCATTATCCGCACGTCCGGCTGATAACATTCCGCCGATTGACTAACGACGCATTAATATGTTAGTAATTATTGGGAAATTAAATTAAAGAGAGTGGGCACTTTTATTCATCATTCATCATAATTTGTTCATCTCATCTTCGTTTTTGATTTAATGATATATTAATTCACCTTAATACTTAACATTCTTCTAGTTATATACGTCACTCCTTCTCATAACAAGTCCATATAACGTACGCTTATTTTTCCTCAATGTTTCTGTTACTGATGCTATTTTCATACTCCACTGCTATAAGAATAATGATAAATCTTTGAGTAGACCAAGATATTAGTGCACACAAGAAAGAATTTAAAAGATGTGTAAGTGAAAACACTAAAAGTTTTTTTTAAATGATTTTGCTAGTTTCATAATTTTTACTTTCACACAGACGGTAAAAAAACATAAGCAGAATATTGTCGTGCTGGTTTCGGTTTGAAAACAAGATTGTACGTTTTTTTTGTCATTTGAGCTGAACTATAATTACTCCTAATGGTTACTATGCGGAATGTGAAGAGAAAACATGAAGAGTAAAATTCACTGCCCAAATTTATTGCAGGAAAAAAGTAATTATGTCATTATTTGGTCAACAGATTTTCAATTAGGATGTTTTCCTCACCTCAGACAAAAATGAGTCTTCGCAGGATTGGAAATTTTATATATTGGAACAGTTTTCAAGCTACATTTGAATCTTTGGATCTTCATCTTATCGCTTACTCGTCTTAAATCTCAGTACTTAGCTTTACTCAGCCTTTTATATATGTGTAATTCTTAACACTGCCCATCTATACTTTGTTCGATCTTCATCTACTTAGTCTTTGGTTTGAGATACCATTGAACAATCCAAATTGATGCTATGTTTCTTTTATTTTTAGTAATTTGTTGCCAGAAAGTTTATTTGACTTGTATTTGCTTTCTATTTTTATATCTTTTACTAGCTGACCCATGTCGACTTCTTTGGGCGGTAATAGGCATTATCAAGCTACAAATTTTCTCTGGAACTCAATCATATGTCTCTCATCGTTAAGGCAGCGTTCGTAAGAAACGTTTTAGTTCGACCCGTTTTCTCCGACTCCCCAGATATTACCCCCTACAATCTCACAAACTTTACCTCTTTATAATATTAGTATAGATAATATAATTTTTGAGCTGAACTATAATTACTCCTAATGGTTACTATGCGGAATGTGAAGAGAAAACATGAAGAGTAAAATTCACTGCCCAAATTTATTGCAGGAAAAAAGTAATTATGTCATTATTTGGTCAACAGATTTTCAATTAGGATGTTTTCCTCAAATAAAAAAAAGTTCGTAGAATTGGAAATTTGATCTATTGGAAGAGTTTTCAAGCTACATTTGAATCTTTGGATCTTCATCTTATCGCCTACTCGTCTTAAATCTCAGTACTTAGTTTTACTCGGCCTTTTATATATGTGTAATTCTTCACACTGCCCATCTATACTTTGTTCGATCTTCATCTACTTAGTCTTTGGTTTGAGATACCATTGAACAATCCAAATTGATGCTGTGTTTCTTTTATTTTTAGTAATTTGTTGCCAGAAAGTTTATCTGATTTGTATTTGCTTTCTATTTTTATATCTTTTACTAGCTGACCCATGTCGACTTCTTTGGGCGGTAATAGGCATTATCAAGCTACAAATTTTCTCTGGAACTCAATCATATGTCTCTCATCGTTAAGGCAGCGTTCGTAAGAAACGTTTTAGTTCGACCCGTTTTCTCCGACTCCCCAGATATTACCCCCTACAATCTCACAAACTTTACCTCTTTATAATATTAGTATAGATAATATAATTAGTTAATAGCTTCTGCCCGCAACTTCCTACGCGTGGAATAGTTATTTTAGGCTAAGACGCAGAGGAAGCTCTAAAAAGAAAAAACAACCCCGATTTTAAAACATTCTTCATTGTTGCTCCGCTCCTATTGGTCTTAGCGTGATGATATATAGCGTATGACACTCACAAATAACATGGTAAATCGGTTTAGTACTTCCCCCTACAACGTCACAACGTCACAAACTCACAAACTTTACCTCTTTATAATATTAATATAGATTTATATTTATCATCCTATAAAATATGTCAAGGCTATTATAGGGCTCATATAGCAATAAAAATATCTATATGTCTAAATAAATTAAATGTATAGATTTCGATAATTAAATGCCAGTGTTCGGCAATCAAATGTAGTAAGTCAATCGTCATTATGACATTTAATTATTACGATTATAGTGTAGTGTTACAAAGAAAACGTGTAGGCAGGTTTGAAATATTCTCTGGAAGTAAACCTTTTCCATCGTCCTGCTCCGAGTTGTTTTCCTTAAAAAATATCGTGAGATGACAGTGAAGATTAGGCCGGAGATAACAAAAGATAACAATTTGCATAATGCGTTCAACATTTCACTCGGACAAGTTGATGGGGCAACTTTGTTTATTGTCAACGGCGTAAAACAAGAATGTAATGTTGCAGTAGTGTCATTTAGAGACTTTATCAATGCCGTCTGTTGTTTCTCCCAACCGTTTTAATTGCAAGCGTTAAAAGTGTATATATATACGTGAGATATATAATTGGCCACTAAAGTCAGTTAGTTTATGGTTTTAAAATGTTTCAATATATGTTCCTCTTATTTATAAATTAGCTGACACCCGCGACTTTGTGTGCATCGTTTATTATCTTTATTATTTTGTTATATCTCAAGCGGATCTCCGACTAAAGCTCCCAGCTGCTTTGACTCTTTCTGACACTTTAAACATTTATCGTTACATTTCAACCAATTTACATGAAATTTTGACAAATTATATCCCGCATTCCTCGTTAATCCGCGTGAAAATCCATTTAATAATTTTTAAGTTTATCGTGAACATACAGACAGACAGGGAGGAGGACTTTGTTTTATAATGTGTGATCACTAGCGCTTGAACGCAATCTTAATAATTTTAAAACAGTAATGCGGTCATGTACCTGATCACCCAATCTTTTTGCGGTGTTCTTGGACATTGTAAACACGCTTAGATGAGCCAAAGCGGGAAATAATGTGAATGTTGTCTTTTTGTCGCAATTATATTCGCCAATGATTTAGTACTGTCTACCAGAATACTGCATGAATTACAAAGCGTGATTAAAGATAATCAATACTTCTAGTAGGTTTCCAAATGACCACACCCAAGACTGGAGTTATGGAAAGCATCTCTGGCGGCTGGTATTTAAACATAATAGGTGTTCAGTACAATAAACTTGAAAAGATAAAAGTAAAAGTTAGTGGTATCCGCCGCAAATTATGACACCGTACCGAACGCCCCGTATTACAAAACACGTCCGCAAAATATTTTTACCGATTCTTCCGATGATATAACGGCAGCGAACGAGCAGTGCCAACCTTTCTCTTTAAACAGAGCGTATTCATGCCCACGCCCGCGTAAACATAGATCACGTCATTGTGGTCTGGGAATAAATTTCGCTCCCACACTGATGTGTATGATATACTAAGTATGATATACTAGGCCCCCACATTTTACAAATACAGTGACACAAAATTTTTCATCACTGCGACAACATTACACATATCACCTCCACACATATGCACACACACATGCTTACACATGGAAATGGAAGGGTTTTATTTTTTCCCTTATCGAACTGATTTATTCAGGCAAAAAAAATGTCCGACACAAAATACATATAAGAGTTATTGAGGTATATATGCTTGGTACACATATATATCTGACTAACTTATACACGTATGAATATGTAGCTTAACTTAGGTTTGCTCAGTGTGATCGCAAATTGCATGTATCAGGCAACATCCCAAGCCGAGGTGTACCGTGCACCCTTGAACTAGCTGTCAAAATTAAATCGGCTTTTATTTTTTATTTATTTTTCGGCGAGTGTCTTAAGCGCTCGCCTTAGTAATCCGATGAAGCTGTTAAGGCCTTACTAAGCCAATAGCGTAACCAGTTCGAAAAAAAGTTATTGAATGAAAGAGTCAAAATATATATATCTCACCATTGTCACAAACTCTCTTGTTTATAATAACAAGGAAAGAAAATACAGATTTTGATATAAAATTTGAATTGGTCGAAACCTTCAATCTTAGAATATTTAATTACCTCCAGGTAGTTTCATCTTTAATATTGTTATCACTCTCGTTAACGTGAAAAATGAAGCTTCATTTAAAAAAAAATACTAGATTGGAAT
>MU162727.1:8027-137459 GCA_015888305.1 Antheraea pernyi
CCTTGATAATAAAAAAAATCCTAAAAGTCAACCGCAACGCCACCTACCGGGTCCAATTGTGAATCTAAACCATTCTCGGATCCACTGAAACACGCACACAAAGTTTTATTAAAATCGGTCCAGCCGTTTAGGAGGAGTTCAGTGACATACACACGCACAGAAGAAATTTATATATAAAGATTTTTATTGAAGTGTGGAATATTTATTCACAAATGTATAATACTGCTAAAGTATTGAATATCATTAAATAAACCATTATTTTAACTAGTGACTCATTCAATGATTAATAAACGTATTTTTTTTTATTCTCATTAATTTTTCCAATATATCATCAAGGAAAAGATATCGTGGCAAAAATTCTGTTATTCCATTCAACACGTGTAGTGGTTGAGGTTTTAATAATCGTGTAGTAACGTCAGAAATTAGTCATGCAGGGAGATTACCATGACACCTGTACCTCCCTTTTACCTAAGATCTAATACTAGTTTGATTGTAGTCAGGTGAAGCTGTTAAGACCTTGCTAGGTCAATAGCATAGTTAGTTCGAAAAAAGAAACTAGTTTCTTAGTTAATAAAATCAAATTTTTCTCGTTGTGTACAGTCAGTTTTAGTACCTCCATGTTCTTGCTAATAAAGGTTTGGAAGATTAGAAGATAATATTAGAACTACAAGTAATGATCACATATTCTATACGTATTAATAAATGGAAGTATCTTTCGTTTCTTTGTATGTTATTATAGGAATAAAGCTGAGGTTGATACCATATTTATTTTACAAATCGTGTAGTTTGAGCGATTTATAACATCTAGCGAATCAGTAAAGACCAAGTTTCAATAATGCAGTATCTTAACTCTGCCCTCCCAATATAACCTGATGTTACGTGATCACCACCGTCCATACACACTAGCAACACCAGAGGAGTCGCAAGTGCGTTGCCAGCCTGTGTTTGGGGGGAGAGGGAGGGAGTAGGGGGAGAAGGGATGGGGAAGGGTAAGGGAAGTGAGCCTCCGGCGCTTTTACTGACCGAACGAAACGCAACAATGCGAGCAATGCACGTCGGTTTTCTGTGAGAGGTACTACCCCGAGTGAGCCGACTCATTCATGCTGAAACCAATAATAGCTTCAGCGTGGCTCTACCACCTACAAAAATTTAATGTACGCCCACTAAAACTTCTATAAGTTAGATATTGTAAACGACCGGTTTTTTATTTTGGATTTTTTATTTTTATTCTTGGCAACCAATCTTCTAGTAGATTATTACTGTCATTCTCGATATGGTAATAATATTACATGCTTCTTACGATGACTCCAATGTTCTAAAAAAATGTGGGTCAATAAGGTTACAATATATACTTTGCACCGTTGTTGTCTAGCGGTCTAGCTTTCGTTTATACTGCTTTTGCGTTTGTTTATGTTTTGTGAACTGAGTCTGTACATGGTTTGAATAGAATGATTTATTTATTACATACATTTAAACACATAATGTAACATTAAACTGATAACGCATGCCAACTTCAATAATATAAGTGTATTTAATAGAACAAATAAAATGTAAACGTTGTTAATAGCATTATTAAACTTTTAAAAATTGACGAATGACAAATGACGTCGTAATTATTTACAGATTTTTATATGCGCTAATACAGCGTGTATTTTAAAAACCAAATAGGTTATCTTCTTTTCAATTAACAACGCAAAAGAAATATAGAATATTTTTTACGATATGAATTCTTGCATCAATTACTGTAATAATAACTCTTTCACTTTACTGAATCACAATGTATAACATTTATAATTAGATATACACACGAACATAAATAACCAAAATTTAACAAAATACATTTTTTTTTTCGAACTGACTACGCTATTGACCCAGTTAGGTCTTAACAGCTTCACCGGACTACTACAAAACACATGAAACATTAGATCTAGTTCATTACATTTCGATTATGAACTACACGTTATTTTGTTTACATTACAAATAATTTACCTTATTATATGGTATATACTTAGTTATAACAAAAGAAATATAAAAAATAAAATATGTAATAGAATACTTTTTTTTTAATATTAATAATTGTACAAACTCAGAAACCACAGATTTTATTTCTTATATATCTACATTAGATACTTTTTATTACGGTGCAAGGCAAGCAGTGAAAAAATAGAGCTTTAGCTCTCTCTGCCTTACGTTGCAATATTTTTAGTTCTCTTTAGGCTTTCGTCCTGTTATTGATGTTATTCATCCTGTTTGTATGCTAATTATAGAGTTATAAACCATATTAAATATCAACCAGTGGTTACAATAGAAACTCATATTTTGTTGTTTTATTTTTAACTGCTATAATCAATTTTTATTTTTTAATTTCGTTTTATTATATCAGCTGTCAGTATACATACATTTATTTTTGTATGAATAATCTAGTAGCAGAACACTTAGAGGTTGACCTAATATGTTATGACTTATAAGTAGTTTATAATTATTCTTTATCTCGCATGACATCATATCTCTCACAAGTCTTAAAGAAATGTATGCTCCTAGTAGCAAATATTATGGAAATATCCCTTAAAGAATAGTATTTTTTAAATCAGTTAACTGTTAAAGGGCCTAACGACGTGTAAGTACTCCACGGCAGCACGATTACGACATAATACACTTTATTGTAATAAGTACCTCTTACATCCACAAGCGATTGTGCCGTTGAACAAACTCAGGGCCATGGATTAGTCAGCCAGCAGGTGGAAGTATTTTTGTTGATTCGTATACGAAGGAACAACTTGAAAACTGAATAGTTTTTTTCAATCGATATTATTATCGAATGAGAAAAGAGTAACGGGAAAAAAAACCTTGAATGAGGTGACAAATAGTACAAAAAAATCTATTAAAATTTCTATCGTGCTACTCCTGCTTAGGCAAGATTGATTTTTTAAACATATCTATAGAGAAGAATAACACTAAATACGAAAACAAATGCACCGAAAAGTATAAACATATAATTTCCAATCTTTCGAGCCCTTCATTACGTACATTATACGTATTACTTATAGTTCTAATGTAAATATTTTATACTTACAGTGTATTGCAATTAGGTTTATGTATTTATTTTCTGGAAATCAAAGATTCATTCATATTTTCATCAAGCAAACATTCATACTTTTTAAAACTAAAATTTAGTTATAAAGAATGTGAAGTAATTTTTCTAATTATTCTACTCAACATTTCCTAAGCCTACTGCTAAAAGTTCCCCTTTGTCCTGTATGCAAGTACGAATTGTAAGTTCTCCGGAGAACCTCAGATTATAGAATTATAAATGAGTTAACAACCTATTAATAATCTTCCAGACGATACAATTAGTAATTCCCTACAGCTTACGTATTTAATACATGTATTCATATTCGAGTATTTGCTCGTTATTCATTATAATTTGTACGTATAATAATAACTTTTGCTTTTTTTTAAATAGCATATGTATCTGTTTAAAGTACTGAAACACTTTATTAAATCGAAATACATTCTAATCTTACAGATACTTTTAAATTTATTTCCCTTAGTACCTACTACCTACCTACTATATATTTCTCTCAATATGAATTATCATACAATATTTAAGAAAATATTGTACTCACAATGCATATTGTAATTACATTTGAAAACATTCAACAGTTTAGTTGAACTCTAAATTGGAAAACGAATAAAGTATTTTAGTGACTTATTATAATTACTCTTCAAAATTTACTTCTTATAAAATATTTTTCGTCTTTATTAAGCATCTTTCTGTTTATATATAAACACTGCCATCTGGTGGATAATGATGGAACGCTGTGCTTTAGTTGTCAATAAGGTTACAATATATACTTTGCACCGTTGTTGTCTAGCGGTCTAGCTTTCGTTTAAACTGCTTTTGCGTTTGTTTATGTTTTGTGAACTGAGTCTGTACATGGTTTGAATAGAATGATTTATTTATTACATACATTTAAACACATAATGTAACATTAAACTGATAACGCATGCCAACTTCAATAATATAAGTGTATTTAATAGAACAAATAAAATGTAAACGTTGTTAATAGCATTATTAAACTTAAAAAAATTGACGAGTGACAAATATGACGTCGTAATTATTTACAGATTTTTATATGCGCTAATACAGCGTGTATTTTAAAAACCAAATAGGTTATCTTCTTTTCAATTAACAACGCAAAAGAAATATAGAATATTTTTTACGATATGAATTCTTGCATCAATTACTGTAATAATAACTCTTTCACTTTACTGAATCACTTGACCCAGTAATCTAAAGAGCTTTTAAATCTGATCTAATTGAAACTATATATATATAAAATTATGATGATAATGAACTGTAAACTAATAGTGTAATTTCGTCAGTAGGGACAAGCTATCAGTACAAACAAGTTGTTATATGGTTTATTCAATAATAACCTACTAAATTCAATTGTAATGTATAACATTTATAATTAGATATACACACGAACATAAATAACCAAAATTTAACAAAATACATTTTTTTTTTCGAACTGACTACGCTATTGACCCAGTTAGGTCTTAACAGCTTCACCGGACTACTACAAAACACATGAAACATTAGATCTAGTTCATTACATTTCGATTATGAACTACACGTTATTTTGTTTACATTACAAATAATTTACCTTATTATATGGTATATACTTAGTTATAACAAAAGAAATATAAAAAATAAAATATGTAATAGAATACTTTTTTTTTAATATTAATAATTGTACAAACTCAGAAACCACAGATTTTATTTCTTATATATCTACATTAGATACTTTTTATTACGGTGCAAGGCAAGCAGTGAAAAAATAGAGCTTTAGCTCTCTCTGCCTTACGTTGCAATATTTTTAGTTCTCTTTAGGCTTTCGTCCTGTTATTGATGTTATTCATCCTGTTTGTATGCTAATTATAGAGTTATAAACCATATTAAATATCAACCAGTGGTTACAATAGAAACTCATATTTTGTTGTTTTATTTTTAACTGCTATAATCAATTTTTATTTTTTAATTTCGTTTTATTATATCAGCTGTCAGTATACATACATTTATTTTTGTATGAATAATCTAGTAGCAGAACACTTAGAGGTTGACCTAATATGTTATGACTTATAAGTAGTTTATAATTATTCTTTATCTCGCATGACATCATATCTCTCACAAGTCTTAAAGAAATGTATGCTCCTAGTAGCAAATATTATGGAAATATCCCTTAAAGAATAGTATTTTTTAAATCAGTTAACTGTTAAAGGGCCTAACGACGTGTAAGTACTCCACGGCAGCACGATTACGACATAATACACTTTATTGTAATAAGTACCTCTTACATCCACAAGCGATTGTGCCGTTGAACAAACTCAGGGCCATGGATTAGTCAGCCAGCAGGTGGAAGTATTTTTGTTGATTCGTATACGAAGGAACAACTTGAAAACTGAATAGTTTTTTTCAATCGATATTATTATCGAATGAGAAAAGAGTAACGGGAAAAAAAACCTTGAATGAGGTGACAAATAGTACAAAAAAATCTATTAAAATTTCTATCGTGCTACTCCTGCTTAGGCAAGATTGATTTTTTAAACATATCTATAGAGAAGAATAACACTAAATACGAAAACAAATGCACCGAAAAGTATAAACATATAATTTCCAATCTTTCGAGCCCTTCATTACGTACATTATACGTATTACTTATAGTTCTAATGTAAATATTTTATACTTACAGTGTATTGCAATTAGGTTTATGTATTTATTTTCTGGAAATCAAAGATTCATTCATATTTTCATCAATCAAACATTCATACTTTTTAAAACTAAAATTTAGTTATAAAGAATGTGAAGTAATTTTTCTAATTATTCTACTCAACATTTCCTAAGCCTACTGCTAAAAGTTCCCCTTTGTCCTGTATGCAAGTACGAATTGTAAGTTCTCCGGAGAACCTCAGATTATAGAATTATAAATGAGTTAACAACCTATTAATAATCTTCCAGACGATACAATTAGTAATTCCCTACAGCTTACGTATTTAATACATGTATTCATATTCGAGTATTTGCTCGTTATTCATTATAATTTGTACGTATAATAATAACTTTTGCTTTTTTTTAAATAGCATATGTATCTGTTTAAAGTACTGAAACACTTTATTAAATCGAAATACATTCTAATCTTACAGATACTTTTAAATTTATTTCCCTTAGTACCTACTACCTACCTACTATATATTTCTCTCAATATGAATTATCATACAATATTTAAGAAAATATTGTACTCACAATGCATATTGTAATTACGTTTGAAGACATTCAACAGTTTAGTTGAACTCTAAATTGGAAAACGAATAAAGTATTTTAGTGACTTATTATAATTACTCTTCAAAATTTACTTCTTATAAAATATTTTTCATCTTTATTAAGCATCTTTCTGTTTATATATAAACACTGCCATCTGGTGGATAATGATGGAACGCTGTGCTTTAGTTTTCAATAAGGTTACAATTATACTTTGCACCGTTGTTGTCTAGCGACGCGGTGCGACTTTCGTTTAAACTGCTTTTGCGTTTGTTTATGTTTTGTGAACTGAGTCTGTACATGGTTTGAATAGAATGATTTATTTATTACATACATTTAACCACATAATTTAACATTAAACTGATAACGCATGCCAACTTCAATAATATAAGTGTATTTAATAGAACAAATAAAATGTAAACGTTGTTAATAGCATTATTAAACTTAAAAAAATTGACGAGTGACAAATATGACGTCGTAATTATTTACAGATTTTTATATGCGCTAATACAGCGTGTATTTTAAAAACCAAATAGGTTATCTTCTTTTCAATTAACAACGCAAAAGAAATATAGAATATTTTTTACGATATGAATTCTTGCATCAATTACTGTAATAATAACTCTTTCACTTTACTGAATCACTTGACCCAGTAATCTAAAGAGCTTTTAAATCTGATCTAATTGAAACTATATATATATTTAACAACTAATTGTAATTACATAGAATGACGCATGTTATTCTTAATTGTCATATCGATATATATAAAAAAGGTCGTTTAGAAGATAGGATAGGAAAAAGAAGGTTATTGAAAAGAAAGAGTATTCAGTATTAAATCGCTGATATAAAAAAACCTATCAATGTGTTAAATATATAACCAGTAAACACTCACCTACGGGAAGCGTCTGTCGTTTGCTTTGTTTTGTTTCCTCGCCAACGAAGTAAACAATCGAACGTCCCTTTCTTAAACGGTGGTTTCAACTGCTTCAGTCGTTTTCTCCAAGCGATAGATTTGGTATCATCCGATAATTCTTTATTGTTCGCACTTAAAATGTCCGGTTCCGAAACACCTTTTCTTATGTCACAAGCACTCGTGGAATAGTTAAAGCATTTTTCAAAACCTAGATCAGACATGGACGCAACCTGTGCACGCTTCTTCCTTGACGATAATGGTGTTGAAGTAGCAAAATCAGGTTTGAATCTCAACTCTACGGCACTGTCGTTAAGGATCGTGTCATCTGGCACATCTTCACAGATACTGTGAAGTTTTGCTCTTACATTACTTGAGACTATCTTGGCGTTTAATATACTACGTTGTTCAAAGTTCTTGCTTTTTACGTTAACATCAACAAAAGCTGTTACGTCCTCACAACTTTTAGCATTATATTTCGACACACTAAACTGTGGTACAGTTTTTTCCGTACGTTCGGGATGAACATCCATGAATCCGACTGTGGTTAAATTATCTTCGCTTTTGGACAGTATTTTTAGACTTGCCAAAGATTTCTTCCTTGGCGGCCTCGTTGGAGGATTTTCCGGAGTCGAGCGAGTTGCGTAACGTGACTCGTCCGTCCTCTTGTAGGGTCTGGAATACTTTGCGATAATTCTGTTTATTTCAGCACTATTTTTGCGTCTATGTGTGTGTCGTTTGAAGTTGAGTGGTTGCTGATAAGAGTCGGCCACGGTTGCGCCGGCGACCCGAGCTGACCTCTCGCGCCATTCTGACACTTTGTCTTCGATGAGTCTTTGCAATTCTATCGCTCGCATCATTGGCCCTAATTCTGGCATTTTGTTGGTTATCTGAGTTCAATAACTATAAAGTCTAATTTACTATTAATTAGTAATTGCTTTGTTGTGACACAGAGCCAGAATACAGGATCGTCTAACATAGAGAATGTAGGTAAGCTCCTTCTGTAACAAAAGAAATAATATAAAAAAAAACTGTAATATAATTGTAATAATTAACACACATAAGAAGAAACTACAAAGTTCTTTCTTTGATGATATTAGATTAATGTCTTAATTGAGAGTAATTGTTAGGCTCTGTGAGTTCATACCGAATTTTGTAACATGATTTAAAGTTTATCAAAGAAGTGATAATATACAAATTGGTAATATGCTATATTTGTCCAAACTGCTGACTCATCTAGTAGTTATAGCGATAAAAATACTTTACGACAAAAAATATATGCTGTGAGCGTATTGTATCGTCTTGCTTCGCCTCCAATCAGTCAAGACTGATAGTTTAACAATCATATTTTCTTTTTAAATGATAACGTCAATATAAAGTTTTACTCCAAAATAATGGACATTTATATTAGTACCAGTAACACCTATAATTCAGTTGCATACTAATCCCGATGGATGCCAGAGGAAGTGTAACTAATTAAGAGCCCGGGCTCCGTCCCATAATTATATATTTCACAAAAGCAAACGAAAACAGAAATTAGTAAATATTGACTTGTGGTAAATTTACATTATGTATACATCATAACAAACCCTTAGCAAACGAACGACAGTGCTGTCTCTGTATAGATACGCAATACCACAATCTTCCTACGATTAAATATTATAAAGGAAAGAGGATAAATTAATTAACGTTATGATTCACACACGATCAAAATTTGCTAGTTTTAATGTATTTAAATTGTAAACTAACTGATTCCCACACGCTTCTTTGAGCATTAAATAAAACGGTCAAACCAATCTAAAAAAAAATAACCTACGAAAAATTCAGAACCCAATGCTCATGTGATCGTATCTCAAAGAAACTGTATTTTCATTACATATACACAGATTTTGTTAAAAGAATTAGGATCGATTCTCTCTTAATAAGTCTAGACGATTCTCATTTTGACATGGATATATAGTTGGAGGTTATAAATTTAATCTGTTCACATTGAATATAGTTAGGAGTATAATGTATATACATATTTCTACGCCGTGTGTAAAGAAACCAAAATATACGACTACACCACGTTTGCCTAAAGTGGACTAAATGTTCCATGTCACAAATTGCGTCACAAAAATTCCGGAAGTTGAAAAATACTCATCTAATCTATCGTAACTGGCGGCGTGCCAAATGTAATGATAATAAAACGTCTTCAGTAGAATAGTATGTCTATATATAGATATCCATTTGGAAATGTTTTAATATTTATAATCATAAAAAATGAATAGTAACCCTTTCAACTAAACTCACTCCTTTTTTCATTTTACTACTAGCTTTTACTCCCGGCTTCGCTTGTCCGGAAACAATACTTTTTAAAGTTATACTTCTTTTGGCGCGTTAGGGAAAAATGATGAGAGTAAATTTTTACGATGCGCGCGCACACCGTCACGGAAAATCGACACCCTGAAGTTATTACGATGGGCGCGCACACCGTCACGAAAAACCGACACCTTGACGTTAGCTATAGTCAACATTTTGTTTCTTTGTATTTGTTGTTTGTATTTCTTTGTATTAAAACTTTCAATGTATTAAATACCTTTTTTTCTATTGTTAGTGCCGGTTTTTCTACAAACGTAGATTAAGGCGAAAGATAAAATTTTTGAAAATATTTTTATCTTGTTACGCCAAAGAAGTATAACTTCTAACGCATGTATATAAGTATACCTTTTTTTCTAGATGAAAGTAGTCTATGTCTTTCTGTACCCCTTACAATATATATAGTAGTTAGGGCGTAAAAACGTAACTAACAAACAGACACACTCTAGTTTATTTATAATATTAGTAAGGATAGGTGATGATAACGAGTTACCATGGTAACAACTGCAGTTGATCACTTATACTACGTAAGTGACCGGACATGGGAGACAATTTTATTGTAAAAAAAATCTACTCTAGAGAAATGCACTAGAAAGTACTTGACCATTGTTAGGATTGATAGGATTGTCATAAACCTACCAAAATCCCAATCAATGTAACCTTCTTGTTCAATTTTGAGGACTTCCCTGATGTATCTTAGAAATCCAATGACCAATGCTTATTACATATAAATGGGAAAATATCCCTTTTGTAATAAAAAATATATTTTTCAAATTGTTTTATAAATGACGAAGTTTTGAAGTAACAAATATAAAAACAACAAGCTAATTGAGACCATTTTTTAGAATTTTAAATCCGGTTAAAAAAGGACTAAATATTAATCGCAGTACTTAGAAAAACAATTTTTAATTGTAGAAACATTTTTTTTTTAATTTTGAATGTATGAACTTATTTTTCAAGTTCTTTCGTTCCCATAAACGACTCACGTCTCTTAACTAATTTCTCTTTGTAAAGATTTCACAATGATTCAATTTGTTGGTTTCACAGTTACATTAAAATAGACAAAAGTATGTTGAAATAATAAATGATGACGGAATAGAATTGTAATTATTTATAAAGCTTGTATGTGGTCGAGGTTCTCAGGGCCCCATTATTGGGCATGTTAATTCATATAGTGCAGACTTCATAGATAACCTTCGATCAACAATAACTAGATAAAGGGTCACGTACAAAATCGAAGCTAAAAGCTGTCCGCGTAAATATATACTTATGTGTAGCTATTTGTTTACTAAGAAAAGGAGAAGAAAAGTTTTAAAACAGTTTTAAGTTCAACCTAATTATAACCATGACACCTAGCAATAAAGTCTCAAATGTTCAAAATATTATCTAATACTTACGATACAACGAGCAAAGCAATAAATTACTCCCCTCACAAATGAAAAGTCAACATAAACAACATTTAGTGTGAATTCAACCTTAACACGCAATGAATAAAGTACTTTTTCCCGTTATTGTGCGTGGTTGAAGAGCCTTGGCCAAACATTTGTACCACAGGTATAAAATCGGTAATTTTGTTCAAAATTTGATATTATTTGTTAGTTTAAAGCTTAGAATATAACTTATTCAACATGCATTTAGCGAAAGTAAGATACTCCGGCCGTTAAATTGCTTTTTCGGGTATTATTTTTGCTTCTTTTGAATACACTGCGGCATGTGAAACGTGCTTACATTGGCTGTGTTTCAAACAAACTAAACAAAATAAAAGCTCACATTTCAAGTGAGCTGTAATTTACCGAGACATATCATTCGTGCCGACCCGAGATTTAGTTATTGTTGATCGAAGTAGATAACATTACTTTCTTATCTATCTATCAATCGCATTATGTTCCTACTTATAGTAGGCAGAAAAGTTAGATTTCCACTTTACAAGTTTTATATTGATACTTTCTTACAAATTTGTCTTTCTAATCACACAGGTGATATAATAATAATAAAATAAATCATGACTTACAATAACTACGAAAAGCCGTTTTATTGTAATTTAAAAAAAAAATGATAATGCGCTTAAAATCTCACCGTTAAAGTATTTTAAATATCAATAACTAAATAAATAACGAATTTATAAAAGAAGTCTTTAGTACAATTTTACAGTTTCCTAAATTGCGAGAAATACTGTAATGAATGTGTAAGCAGGTGGTCTTACCGACGTATAATGTTATACAAAATCAGTCCACATTTGAATGAATATCTCAAGTTACAGTTATGTGAAACAATGATCCTTTCTAAATTTAATTACTGTGATGTTGAATAAATTATAAACATAAAATATCACCCACATTCTTTGTGTAATAATGCAAATTATAATGTACGATATAGGTATATAATACGATATCAATTTATTGCATAGAATTGGACCCTAACCAGAAATCTAATAGATTGGGTTATGCTCGTTTATTCTTATATATACAATTCTTCTGTCCGTGTGTATGTGACTGACCTCCTCCTAATCAACTGGACAGATTTTGATGATTTTTTTTATGAGTTTTCAGTTGGAGTTGAAAATGGTTTTGATTCGCAATTGGACCCAGAAGGTGGCGCTGTGGTTAGATTTTAGGATTTTTTATAAAGGCAGGACAACGTTTGCTGGTCTCGCTAGTGTATAATATTTATGTCGTGTGTTAAACTATTTTTCTCTTTTTTATTCCTAATGAACTATCGAAACATACCATACTATACAACCAACGAAGGCTAATTGCATATGCAATGTATGCATGTTATAGAAATGAATGATGCATTTCTCTTTGTAATCTTAGGTAATATGATAGCAAAACCTTTTTCCACATACCTTAACACATCGTCATAAAAATTTGTTCGCTACCTAAATTAATATATGGTGGCACTCTCATGGAACGCGTCCCATATGGATGAGGCCTCAACGATACGCCACATGACCACTATGTAATCATTAAAGCATCTAACTACGCTTAGGTAATCGCAGAGGAAGTACTGCCGATTTCTAGATTAGACAGTTTCCGAACGCCCGCACACCGACGACCTCTACATACTAATTCCCAATATTAGATATTTAATTTTAAGGAAAGCGGAACGGAAACACAATACTTGTTAATAATAGTGAAATACAAAACAATTATCGTAATACACATTTATGATTACCACGGCCACATACATTATCAGAGAAAAATTAAATTTTACAAACATTTCCACACTTACGTACAAAATATTAAGAACGGATGATTTGATTATTCATTCACCGTCTTTAAAATGTTTTGAACAACAATAACACTAAAATATATACAGTGTACACAGTTATAACCTCACGCGAATGTCGAATATTAGACTAAACAATGTTTACAGTCTAACTACATTGATATGATAAGAGATAAGGTATAAGAGATCAGAGATAGAATATCTACTTATACACATGTATTGCGAAACTTAACATTGTTGAATTTTTGGCATACCAAGAGAATCTACTGATATTTTATTGGGTTTTCGGATTCTTAAAGATATCGTAAGTACGTTGTTATTTGGTAGTTTTAATATATAAACAATTTTAACCTAACCGCATCGACAGGCCACTTTTACATTTATTATATTAGTAATACAAGATATATATTTATTATCCGATATTTAATTATAAATTATCATGACCATAATAATTTATACTAAAATGTTTGTTGCTTCTTTATACTCGATCTTGATTGTTACGGTATAAAGTGGGTTTAAGGGTCAATAAATAATTTAATAATTTTCTCTTCTTAAGCCATCAGAACGCATAACCTAATATTTATTATACGTATGTTTTGTATTTATATTTTAATTAATTTTTTTCGTACGTAGTTCTAAATGAGTGCCTATGTAGGGCTTGTGTTACGAGATTCTGTGATGAGAGCAACACATTTGTTAATTTCGAAAAAGTATATTAAAAATTAGTAAGAATAATACGTTTGTAGACAAAGGTAATGCGAACATTCTGTAGTGTAGCGTGAATAAAAAATTATCACTTAAAACTTAAGACAGAAGTGACAGTTATTTATAGGAAGATAATAGAAAAAAAAAATATCAAAAGCAAGCCTTTGTAACTTACACATTAAAATGTTAATGATTAATCCATAGTTATTCCATTGAACGAAGCATTTATAACCACATTTAACTCTGTAAACCGCACTTTACACATTTTCCATTAACTATAAGATATATAAGTAAAGGGTCAATTACACTTGTGCGTAGATAATACGCAAACTCTTGTGAAACTGTGCGTCAGCTCATACGTGTGCCGAGACCACGTGCAGATTCCACAGTGAGCCACGGCGCGTTCCAGCCGAATGATCCTGCACTTGATACCAACTTTACCCATCCTGCAGCGTTACAAATGTTCCAATGGCTTAAATAGGTCATATATTGTACATACATTCAGCCATGCATTCAACATTATTATTGCAATATTTACGTAGACAAATCACACTACTACATACAGTATTCGAGTTACTAGTAGTGTCTCCGATATGATTTAAGACATGAGTGGATGAATGTGATATCCAACATATTTGTAATTTTTCATTTTATAGCCTAAATGATAATGTTATGTACATATACGTATTTTGTTCTGACTAAGTTAGAGCAATACCTAAATTATATACATGATATAAATAGAGTTATAACCTAAATTTGGAGCCCATTTCTTAAAATTATACATTTCTGACATACCACCTACTACATATTATATATTATACATATCTACATACTCGTCTCCCATTGTAACAAAATACATTACATTGTACGACAATATAGAAGCAAAGCACTCAAACAAATATTACTCCTTCATCTAAATACCTTATTTAATAGCACAGAAATTTAATAATAAAATAAAAAGTTTAAACATTTCAATACCAAAGTGACTATGAAAGATATAAAACCATCTATCGAATTATTCTTTTAAGATTGCGCCTTTATTTAATACGTTTGCAAATTGTCAAGTTATTGAGAAGCGCCTCTTTTGTGTAGAGTTCTGTAAATTACAGGACAGGGCCTATGTAGAGTGGAGAATAAATATCGATACAAAAAGTAAGCTGAAAATAAAACTAATTCTTTCAAATTGTTCAATCATTAAGTATCTTGGTTGGAATAGCAAAATATGTAGTAAATTATGTTTTACTAGCGGTAAATATAATCCGATACGTAAATTTGTATATATCCATATAATATAGATACCATAATTATTCATTTTACTTTTTATTGGTATACCATATAGTACTAAAACTGCTTAGCTAATTCATTCACCATCAGATGAGACTGTGAATGTCAAAAGGAAAATGAAGGATAGATTTTAAAGAAAATATGTACACTGTAGGTACATTCTAGTCCTTGTCACTTTTTTTTGACCGCTCTGAACACAGTTGTAAGTTCGGGCTTGCGTGTAATATAGACAAGAGTTTAATATCAATAAGAGCTAAACTAGTACTATGGGAATCTAAAATTGACATTTATTTATACTTAAGTTATTTCAATGATATATGTATAATATACTACATATTTATACCTGAATTTGTGTTCTGCGTAGCTATATTCAGAGCGGTTATAAAGTTTGGCGAGGATTGTACGTAATTCCATCTTTTATTATGAACTTTGTGGTATAAATACTATCTATATATGAATAAGTATAGATAAACCAATTAAGTACACCTTCCTCTTTAGTTTCCCAAGAGGTTTTCTTTGTTTATTTTTTATTTAGTGACTATTGATTAATTTTAGTGTTATCAAGAAATTACTTTTTGGAAAAGTTCTTATTTTAAAAAAAACATGAATTATGGTCTAATTCCGACTACTATCACTGGTAAAATATATAGAGAAATTTATGGTAAAAATCACTTTTAAACCTGAAACCCAAATTTTTCCATCGTATAAAAATGTTTATAAAAAATTTACAGAGTTCTAAAAATGCATACGAACGGCCTTGACCATAATTAGGTACCTACCTACTCTTGGATGGGCATAAATCTCAGTTACTATACATTTCCTATCCGATTTTGAGGAATTCCTTGGTCTATCATCAAACTTCTAGATCCAGTACCAATGAAATTAAAAGGAACCCGTTTTCAAAATATCCTTTTTCTTTCAAAAAACTATACTCCAATACAGCTTATAAATGACGTACTTGTTAGTAACAAAGATAAAAAAAATGAGGATAGCCTCCTTTTTGAAGTCAGTATTTTTTTTAAAGTCAATAGTTATTTATACCCCGTATAATAATTGGATAAGAGAAAACCCATGCAGGAAATTAAAGAGTCGATAAATTATTACGATTTTGTAGCAAACTTTCCCAAATAAGAATTTCATTATCGCGCTACTTTACGTTGCAAAGGGCATTGTTCATCGCTGCGGGCGTGACTACACCTTCCGGTAAGTTCATTGTCACGTCATACCGCTATGTCGTCGATATGTTGCACTGCACTGTGACCCCCGTCTTTATTTCCCATTAATTTGTCTTTTACGCGCATATAAGCTACTAGCCTCTGCCCGCGACTTCGTCTGTGTGGAATAATTACTTTGGGCTATCGCTAACACGCAGCGGATGCTCTCAAGAGGAAAAACAATCCCGATTTTGAAACATTCTTCATTGGTGCTCCGCTCCTGTTGGTCTTAGCGTGATGATATATAGCCTATAACCTTTCTTGATAAGTGAGCTATATAACAATGAAAGATTTTTTTTAATCCGACCAGTAGTCCTGAGATTACCCTCTACAACGTCACAAACTTTACCTCTTTATAATATCATAGTACATAATATAGATAAGGGGACCCTAGGGTTTTAGAGTACATAGTTGAGACATACATTTTTCAACGAAGAATATGTTCTGATAAATAATTAATTAATTAGTTAGCAAATTATTAACCTACTTAATTATTGAAGGCCGAATATATTTTAACGAGACCTTTCAATGCGATGAAATGCGTTATCATGTCAACACTAAATTGATTACAAGGTCAAATTTATTATTAAATATAACGGTAGTTAGTGATACATTTTGTCCACACAGGTCAAAGGAAATTAATATTAATTAGAGCGATACTGACAAACATTATACATAATAACTGATGTACCTCATTAATGTTGTATACAGAGATGTAGGTAACTATCGCCGTATCAGTTATATTGAACCCCGAGTTACTGGGCCCCATCGTGTGTATGCAATAATTCGTAAAATAATACTTACTAACATAGATCTAATATTACCTGCCACAATACTAAATATATACCCACAGTCTCAAGCAATTATTGAAAAAGATTGGTAATAAATGAACAGTGCAGATATAAAATTAGCGAACGTTAGTCTCTACGTCTAGGCTAACTAAAATAAACGTAATTCAAAATGTGCAAAGATTATAACTGTTTTAATGTTTTTAGATTATTAAGATGAAAAAAAAACGTGTGAAAGAAAAGATACTATCCTCGTGCAACGCAGGTATGAAACGAAAAAATAAACAAAAAAGATTGCTTTAAGGAAAAATATATCACGATATACGTCGTAGAAAACAGCGGCTCTGCCTCTACAAATAATGTTACATTGGGGCCTTGAGCCCCTTTAGGACTAGCTACTCCACTGACTATATAGATCTGTGCATATTGTAAAATCATAATTTTCTTTGTGGTAAATACGAAAGAAAGGTTTAAGGGAATTTACTATTATTATTAACAAAGACAAAAGAAGACCAGAACATCAGGCTTTTCACACTATCGAACTCATGTTCCGGACCCTGGTGTATTAGAGGTAAAAAAATAATTCTCGAACTGACTACGCCACTGGCCTAGCAAGGCCTTAACAGCTTCACCGGACTATCAGAGAGGTTAAATAGAAAACCTAAAAATTATATCGTAATGTAATCCGGTGAAGCTATAAAGGCCCGTCAATCCAACGCGACGGCGCGACGGATAATTAGGGCGGGAAAAAAAGGAAAAATGATAATTATAAAAGGGAATGCATGTAATAATCTTTAAAAATAGTGTGGTATATTTACTTTCAACATAGTTTGTCGCCTAATATTTTGTTTACGATAATTACACTTGCAGATTTTCATAAAGACAAATTTCATATGGTTTATTTAACAAGATTTTCTTTTTAACATTGCGATGGGTTTAATAATTTTCAAGTAATGCGTTTTAAATAAACAGAAGTTAGTTTCGAGTATAATTTGATTGCATTTATCTTTATTTTTTTATATCTTCAATGTATAGATTGAAAACATGTATTGTTGTATAATTTGTGAAAAGTTTTGTCTTGAAGCTTCTAGCGTAACAGTAAAAAGCATAATAATAACATCGCAAATAAAATTGCAGTGTTTTGTACATAGTATAAAAATATAGACTACATACATATAAAAATCCGATTAGGTGCGATAATAAGAAAACAAAATAGACAGTTCTACATCTAGAACTTAGTATATTACGATGTTGCTATAAAATAACTGTGCCCTCTCCTAAAAACAACGGCATTACTTTGTGTCCCCAATAATCCGGTGTGAACTAGAGGTAAAAACAAACAAGAATAGAAAATAATTTAACAATACAATAATAGACGAAATGCGAAGCGTCCAACTAACAGCTCCAAAGCACCTACATTTTGGGGTGTAAGGGTGTCAAATAACATCATAAGACTTGAGACACCCAAGCCAACCTCACCTGCACGTGGTGCACCCTGCTGGATAACGAACGAGGCAATGGCGAAAGCGGGGTGGTAGGGTTTTACAGCCTGACTGGGTCGCAACCACCATGTATATGGCGAAAAAGCCCGTCATAGTGATTCGCTTTTGCGAGTCGCGTTTCGGGATCAGCCTGTGCATATCCAGCTTTTCGCAGGCCGGCATGACAGCGGCGACCGGCGATGGATAGTATATCACTCGGTGGTCGCCGTTGTTTTTGGATTGTTCTGTGCTTACCATCAGGCACAGTGCAGTCATTTTGCCGT
This sequence comes from Antheraea pernyi, assembly GCA_015888305.1. Taxonomy (NCBI): domain Eukaryota; kingdom Metazoa; phylum Arthropoda; class Insecta; order Lepidoptera; family Saturniidae; genus Antheraea; species Antheraea pernyi. The sequence continues at coordinate 26,602 of MU162727.1, forward strand.
GCTACTATAAAAAAAACATATACTTCGACGTATAAAACATCTGCGTACCTACCAGGTTCATATTAGTCACAAATGTAATTAATGTGAAGCATCTATAACGGCGGGTCAGACTGACTGTTGGCGTGGTGTGGCTTGCGTCGCCACGCTATATGATTTTGTATGGTTGCATTTAATGAATAAAAATATTTATTAGATGAAACAATCATCTTTTTCTTGGAAAAAATCCAAAAATTTTATTTTTGATTATGCCATATTTATTTCTTGTCGTAAACTATCCTTTTATGCATATTACCTGTACAAAATAATTTCAATGTTACTTGTACACATTTGCCAGACATGCCGCCACGGCTCACAATTTTATGTATAGATATGTGTTACAATTCTTCCTTAACTGCAATATCATAATGATTGCGAGTTCAATTTCCAATGCAAGCAGCTATATATAATATAATAGATGTTCGCAGCTTTGCTCCCGTTAATGTACATTTAACTTATGCTTCGTGAACAGTACTTTTTCCTGAATGAGAGGAACCTAATGTCATTTTTTGTATATGTGGAAACTTGTATGCAAAATTTCATTATCATCTAAATTAAAATCAAAATATCCTTTATTCAATTTAGGCCCTGAGAACGCGCTTATGAACATCATAGCTACCACTGGTTCGGAAAACAACCCAGTCATCGAGAAGAACCGGCAAGAAACTCGATCTGGTTCATCTTTTCATGTTATATATTTTTACAAAATATAAATATTTACATTCGTTATTAGTGGACGCACAGAGAGGGGCGTCATTTTCAGACGTCACAATCGTTCACATATTGATTCTCCCTAATAGCCTTTAGATATTAAAACCCGCTTGACATGGTTCTTGAACTCACTATCCGGCAAATCGATTGGGTAGTTAAAGTGTGTAAGCGTAACAAACAAATACATTCACGTTCGTATTTATAATATTAGAAAGGACAGTATAAGTTAATTAGGACATAGAATAATTATCCGTGCGCTTATAAATATGAAGCAAATAACAAGAAACTGTGTTGATACATAGTTACAATACAATACAATATGAGAGTAAAACTCGTAACCTCTCGGACCCATTACCCAACTAGAGTGTAGCAGTACCAACAGGATCGCCATTAGAGCCAAGTCATTTCGTACTGTCGTATACCCTGAAATTATACAAAAAAATAAAACTATTAAGCGTGTAATCAATACAATTATATTTTTTTAACAATTTAATGAGACAGCTCTAACAGTTCTAAACGCAACTGGCGCAGACTTAAGCCCAGGCAACAAATATGGGGGTATCTCTTGCTGCGTAAAGAAAGATGATCTCTTCCCGAGATGAAGGTTTCCTCTTTAACGTTTACGTGTGACCCATGCGCGTGTCCAGAGTAGCGGAGCATGTTGTGAACCCTGACTCGCATACGCGGAAAGTGGTTTTATCCGATAAGAATCCGGCATAACCCACTTTCCGTCCACCGACAGGGAAAGTATCCGATGCAGGATTTCCCCTCTATAAAAAAACTTAAATATTTAAGTCACCTTTACTTTTAATGCTACTACTTCTACTTAAAGTTGATTTGAAAAAGGTGTCTTTTTTTCGAACTGACTATGCTATTGACCTAACCATAGAGTAACAAACCCGCGCGTAGTTAAGTAAGCGGTTTCATAGTTCTATGGACCTAACAAGGTTTTAACAGCTTCACCAGACTACGTGAAAAAGGTGTCAACAACATTCAACTTTAACACTACCTTTGCCTACGACTGGTGCTCTCACCATCGGCAACGGCGGCGTAGAAGACATTATATCAAGTAAGTGAGTGTTTTATCCCGGTTATAAAAAGACATACTTTCGGCATTTATTTTCAGGGGTATCTACCTCCAGCCCATTTAAAATATACAGTCCACTGCCTAGGCTAGGTACCCCGATCAGTGTGGGTGTGGTGGTTGCCACCCCAATCTCATATAAAAACCTACTGAAAAAGCGCTATGTTTTGACTTTTCTAATAACTCTACTACTAAATTGAGCAGATTTCGAAAACTTTAAATTAACATTTTTTCCTTAGCTGAGTTTGATGTACTTGTAGTATATATATATATCACCTCAATCTAAACCCAAATTATTAAGTAATCTTACCACACCGGTACCGGGTAAAATAGTATTATTGTATTCTGTTACAATTGAATTATCAAACACAATAACAAATATTTTAGTGTACAAACACGATGGTTCTATAGTTTTATTATACCACTAGCTGACCCGTGCAACTTCGTCTGCAACAAATCGGTTATCACTGGTTTCAATTGTATTTTTAAACGCGAAAATTTTTATTAAACCTAACGATTGCAGCCACACCTATGGTTTCCAATTGTGAATCCAAACTATCAAGGGACTCACTCAAACATATACCCAAATGGTTTGTGAGAAATCTTTTAAAAAAAGCCTACAACCCGTTCGTAGCATTATCTACCGGGTTCAATTAAAATAAAAACTAACCTACATATATTGGCAGTAATGTAAAAAAAGTTTTAGAGGTCTATGGACCCCAGTTTCTAAAGAAATTCGTTTCCCTTTTATGTAGACGTTTACATTATAAAATATCAAGTTGATAGAATTACATTGTAAATTAAGCAATAAAATATATCCATAGAATAAATAATGATAAATGAGACATTGAATGATATAACTATTTCGAACTTGTATTAAAAAGATTTCACACTTCATTGTATTGAAGAAAAATATAAATATTAAAAAGATATGAGCACGACGCGTCAACTGTCACTTGCCTGTAACTATTCGTCTAAGAGCTAGCAACGGTTTCAACAACGAATTTCAATAAGCTAGTTTTTTTATATATATTTATGTTCTTCCGAACAACGTACGGGCTACCTGTCTGCCAGTAAATGTCGCGTTTATTAGTGCATATCGCACCTTTACAGGCAAAAATATTGATTTTTATATAATTTAGAATGTTTTGTTTTTCACTAACTTTGAAACGCTACTAAAACATGAAATTATTGTTTCCAGAGATTTTTATTATTAACAATAAAGTGCCCGAGGTCTTTTATTGAAAATAAAAAAAGTATGTTCAAACCATGTTAAGATAGCCGTAATTTTAATAATATGTTATTTAGACATAAAAGAGAGAAAATTAAAAATAATATGTGTAGAATAACTTAGCTATAGTGTAGCTCAACACTGGCTGTATGATAAAGATAAATTCATGTTTTTCTATTACGAAACGCTATTCGTTTAAAAGTTACTGAAAAAAAAATGTTCCTAAAATTATTTATAAATCAAAATTTTGACCTGTAAAGGGGTGATGCGCATTAAAAAACACAACGTTAACCGGCTACCAGTTATCCTGAATCCTGTTTGGAAGGGCATAATATATCTTCATATTAAAGGTCCAGCTTTTCTTAAATTCTCATTTTTCCAACGTCACTGGCTCTTGTACTAAGCTGTCGCAAAAAAGTCTAGTTACATTTACTACACATTTTTGTCTTTCGTTATCCTGGAGAACCCCTTGCGTTTTATGGAACAAAAAGTATCCTAGATGTAACCTTGTAATATGAGTTATCACTGTGTCAAGTTTCGTCAAAATTGGTTGAGTACTTTCAGAGTTATACCTGTTCACAGAGATAGAGAGACAGACAAAAATTTTAAAAGGATTATTTTTGGCTTCTATATCGATAGCAAAGTCTACCCGGATCAAAATTTTCAAGAAATATTTATTGTACAGATTTGGCTTTGTAACAGTTTTATTATAGTAATAGAAAATATAATACACTAGCCGACCCGTGCCCACTTCGTTGGGTGGTAATACGTAAGCGTGGAATGGTTATTTTGCGCTAAAACGCAGCGGAAGCTCTGAAAAGAAAAAATATACCACGATTTTGCAACATTCTTCATTGCTGCTCCGCTCCTATGGGTCTTAGCGTGATGATATATAGCCTATAACCTTTCCTGATAAATGACCTATATAACACTGAAAGAATTTTCCAAATCGGACCAGTAGTTTCTGAGATTACCCATTACAACGTCACAAACTCTACCTCTTTATAATATTAGTATTGATTATAGATAATATAATTAGTTAATACGCTATTCGTTTAAAAGTTACTGAAAAAAAAATGTTCCTAAAATTATTTATAAATCAAAATTTTGACCTGTAAAGGGGTGATGCGCATTAAAAAACACAACGTTAACCGGCTACCAGTTATCCTGAATCCTGTTTGGAAGGGCATAATATATCTTCATATTAAAGGTCCAGCTTTTCTTAAATTCTCATTTTTCCAACGTCACTGGCTCTTGTACTAAGCTGTCGCAAAAAAGTCTAGTTACATTTACTACACATTTTTGTCTTTCGTTATCCTTGAAGGAACTATTAGATGGGATGCGTTGTACAAGCGATGTTTTACAGAATAAATATATTAATTTCTATTATTATATCCAATGATAAAGGGTAATCTACTACATAACCAAAGCGCACTAGGTAACAAAATTATAAATCTGAAAAATATCCATTTACGCCATCTATTAGCTCCCAAGTCAATAAATGCCAAAAAAGTTTAAGAAAAAAACTGTATTACATAACAACTTCTGATATATGAACTCTTTACGAGTATTGCTTGAAACGAAGATAGAATAAAAGTGTATTTCATAAGTATATTACGAAACCAATATGTACCTATTTGTAATGTATGCAAATATATTCATTTTCGCTCTTCCCTCCTTGCAATATGACCATCATCGATAATTATTTAGGTACTTATAACACATCGAAGTATATAATTGGTAGGTGGCAGAGCTACACTGACGCTATTACTGGATATATTACTGGTATCAGCATTAATGGGTCGGCTCGTCCGGGGTAGTACCCCTCTCATAGAAAATCGACGTGAAGTAACAGTGCTTGCATTGTTGCGTTTCGTTCGGTCAGTGAGAGTGCTGAAGGCCCACCTCCCCTTTCCTTTCCTCTCCTCTCCCCCTCCCTCCATCCCCTTCCCCCAAACACAGGATGTCAACGCACTTTCAACACCCTCGGTGTTGTTAGTGTCTACAGACGGTGATGATCACTTAACAGCAGGTGACCCACTTGTTCGTTTGCGTGCTGACATAAAAAAAATCTAAGACTAAATAACTGCATAAGGATAACAACATTTATTAATATGAAATAATAAATTTAACTCATGTTTTGTTTTAAATAATACTAAAAGTACAAATAAGTAATATTGAATTATGAACCATAATACCAACCAATACAAACTAATCTCAGCAAACTTTGTTCTGATGAAATACGCGAAGTTTATTAACCCTTTGTAATTGAGGGCTCCAAAGCGGAGCCATTTAAAATGTCGGTGAGCGTCATTTACTCACTTGAAAATGGCAACAATAGTCTACAAGAAGATTGGTTGCCAAAACTAAAATAGAAGACCGTCATTTGTTACCAACATTTTAAATGGCTCCGCTCTGGAGCCCTCGAGTTTGAGGGTTAGCACAGCAACACAGTAAACGGCGCGGGCGATTTCTAATGTCGAATAATCTATAGGTCTAATAGTGTCGTTATTATAACAACATTTCTCGAAATTCCAAGTTTCTACTCAATGCTCAACTCAAAAAGGCTTACTTGATACAGATAAACACCTTAGGTTGCTGTCATGCAATCCATATACCTACCTTGGTACATTCCTAAATAAAAATAATTCTCAGCACTAACTTAGGTAAGTACTTATTTCAAAAAGTGAAGTCTACTTCCACAGTGTATTGTCCTCTCGGGTATAACTCAATTGCTTGAATTGGTTTCAATTAGTGATATATACAGGATGTTTATACATTATAGTTTAATAGGATATGTTTAAAGTAAATTAAAATTTTAACTATTTTTTAAACTATAATTATAATAAACTACCGGATCCGGTAGATGTTGCCCTGCCTTGAAAGAAAAGGCTGAAACTAGACGGCAGTGCTTTAAAATATAAATCTACTAAAATTTTGAATTCACCTGAACATACACATAAAATTCCATCAAAATCGGTCCAGCATTTTAGGAGTTAAGTCACACATATACAGACGATTTATATATTTATATAAATAAGATATAAAATAATAATAATATGATATAAATGATTCAGACTATAATTATAAGTTTGGTACCCACTTAAAATGTAGAAGTTCAAAGCGATGACCCTTCAGCACACAGATGATGGACACATTCAATTCCTTCCTTATCGAATAGGGTGTTTTGTCCAAAAAGACCCAAATTATTAATAAAAGAAGTCATCATACAATAAGCATAGAATCTTCTAATGTTTATCTGTCTACCATTCTTTAGTAAAGATCTGTCGCAAAACAACTTCTAAAAGTGTTACGTTAGACAATAAAATCGCTTTTTATACTAAGTATGGGACTTAGAAACTGCTCTGTGCACTTGTACATCTTACAAGTATCATACTTATGATACTAATCTGCATCCCAGTAATCATTATTATTAGTATTTAAAAACAATTAAGTATAAGAAGGCCGGTTAATAAAACTGGACAGATAATATTATCAGAAAATTATAAAATCCATTATAAATTTTATTTACCGATTATAAATATTTTTTATTTAGTGAATCAGCCTGTATACGTTTAGTATATATGCTTAGATAGTTATTTTTAGAATAAGGATAAGTCGTTGCGTTTATTATGATTTCTCGGAAAATTTTCAACACTGCTCTTGCCTATTTTTGACCAATTTAAAATTAATATGAGTGTCAGTTTTGTGTTTATGATTTTTCCATTTTATCAGTATAATTAGTAATAACCATAATTTCAGTTTAGGAAATGACATTTTAGGGTAAAGTATTGGAGGTAAAATGTAGTTTTCCTACAACTTAAGGCGAATGAAGAAAAGTGCACAAATTTTAAATTAAAGTTCTTTTATGGTAGGGTTTATTTTCTATGTTATGCAGGATACAAGCATACCACATGGTAGTCACTCGCGCAGAAAATTTCTTACACAGGGAACACATATTATTGCAAATAACACCGTCTAAATAGATTCTTTGCATGGTTTACTAATTTCTCAAAAAGCTATCACAAGCCAGCGAGAGTTTTCAAAGAGCTATAATACCAATAGGAACCTATTTCTAAATATTAAATCAATCTCTTCTACGCGAATTGTCGTCTTTTGAAAAAAATGTGTCTGCCATATTTATGTATTTTTGGTAAATAAATTTGTAGATATCCTATTTATAATATAACAAATTTAACTGTCATTAATCATTATACAAACAAAAAGAGTTTTCATAAATCATAACATGGTCATCATACATAGGTATTACACCTAGCATATAGGCCAATTACGTGAACCGAACAACGAGAAAAAAGGCTAAATTGTAAAATTCGTTCATATAGGGTATATCATAGGGTTCATATATCATCAAGTAGGGTGATACTTGTATTTCTAGTGGATATGGATTTGTTTATAATTTATTTCTATGATCATTACGTTATATGTATGTTTGTCAGTGCGACAGTCATATATATATATATATATATATAAGCGCTACTAGTATTTCATTTTCACAAAAATGTTATTACAATTTCCTCCAAATATTTCTGGTACTCATTTGTTTATACTTTATCTATGTCAATAATACCTAATCTATCTCATTGTTTGAGCTTACCTACCCTTTAACAACCATATTAGAATCGCAGAATTTTAATGCGATATTTTGCGAATGTAATTACAATTAATAATAATTAATGTACATTAATCGGTCTATCACCCTAACTAATGCAAATCCCATATTAAAAACTTTAGTGTATAATACCATAAATGTTATCGAAACTTAATTTTGAAATGAAAATGAGATAGAAAATGATCGTCAAATTATTAATATTTTGTTTTGAAATATTTATTTCCGTTTTTGTACTCTACGTTTTTTTCAGGTTTGATGTACTTTTTAAAAGCAATAAATTTTCTATATCATTCACTAAGTTTAATACTTTATTGTTAATTTGTTAAAATCGAAAAACTTCTTCCGAAAAATGCGAATTTGAGATACGACTGACTATAGCTACTAAAAACTACCACTCTCACATCGAAAATCTCTCGCCAAGCACTAGATGTGTCCGGGCAGCTGTACCTAAGGGGTAGTCAATATATATATAGTCAAGTATAATGTGTTACCATCTTTAACCTAAATGTCACCTAATGGAATTGTAGGCAAATACTTAAAACCTATACACTCTAAATAAAGGTCGATTTTCACTGCATTCTTATAAATCAATAGAAAATAACACACATACATACTTTCATATTACTTTCTCTCGAGTCCTCAACCGCCTTAATACTTGCATGCTAAGTATTAACTTGTCACCTAATTCTTTTAATTGACTGCACTCAGACAAACAAAGACGTTGATATAATTAGTATGCAGTTGACGTTCAGCTTACGGTAACGTGTGTAGCATTGTCAATACAAGACCTCGGTCTTTGATCCCGAGTTAACTTGGAGAAATTAAAATTTCACCAAAATTGCGCAAACTATACACCATTATGAGTATTTAAAACCAAATGTAATTTCTAATGATGAAACTTATTTAATTCACAAAAAATAATTAATAAAAAGAATAAAACAACAAATTAGATTATGGTATGTGGAGTTCGTATACAAATTAAAAATAAAATAAAATTCAGTTCATAACAGTTTATTAACTAATTAATATAAATAACTATCTAAATAAATAACATAAATAGTAAAGTAAATAGGGACGCCTTATTTTGGCTCATTCCAATGGCACCTAACTGTCCGAAGTCGTGTGTAAATTTGCTAAGGGTGACCGATTGCGTCTCGTCTGAAAAGAAATTAATATAATTAAGTTTGGTTTAGCATATCTGCTCGATGTGCAGGTGACAAAATATTGAAGTATATGTGACCAAAAGAAGGAATAACGCACACACATTTCGAGTGAAACGATTCTTAGAATCTATAAATACCGGATCACACTTTTAAATTGTGTCATATCAGAAGCAGTCGGAATCAATCAATCAGAATATTATATTAGCCAATTTTATTTCTTACATGTAAATATTTAAAAAAAAATTTAAATAACGTAACTACGATCTTTAAACAATATATTTTAGTTTCAATATTATCAATTCTTCGAATCCAAGACATATCTTTATATATAAATTTCTTCTGTGCGTGTGTATGTCACCGAACTTCTCCTAAACGGCTGGACCGATTTTAATAAAACTTTGTGTGCGTGTTCTAGTGGATCCGAGAATGGTTCAGATTCACAATTGGACCCGGTAGGTGGCGTTGCGGTTGACTTTTAGGATTTTTTTTATTATCAAGACAGGACAACGTCCGCCAGGTCCACTAGTATCACTATATATTATAAAACAAAGTCCTCTGCCACGTCTGCCTGTCTGTCTGTTCGCGATAAACTCAAAAACTACTGAACGGATTTTGATGCGGTTTTCACCACTAGATAAAGTGATTAATGGGGAAGGTTTAGGTAAAGATTAGTCACGGTTTTTTTTTTATCAGAGCGGGATAACGTCCGCTGTGCCTGCTAGTTGGTATTATATTATTATGTGTATTCTAATATTCTTTCTTCAAAATACTGAATGTATATCTACTACTTCCTACCTTCGTTACTACTTTATTTCATACTGAAGAAGTGACCTTAATGATGATGAACAAAATTAGTTAATAATTGAGCTATATTTTTTACTTAACAAATAAGCTATCTTCGCAAGTCAAAGCCATATTTTATAGTAAAAAGTAGACCAATAAATACCAAATAGGTGGAAAAAAACATATACTATGATACTGTAATAAACAGTAACAGCAAAAACACCAGTAAGATGTAGTCCGGTGAAGCTGTTAAGACCTTGCTTGGTCAATAGCGTAGTCAGTTCGAAAAAAAAAAAACCAGTAAGATGCAAATTCCCGCACTTACTCATTAACTATTAAATAATTACCTAAATATCTTAGTATTTCCCTAAATAAGTGTTATTTATTTATCTTTTTATTTATCAAACATCGATCATGGAGAATATGGCTTGTTGTAAATTTTCAAAGTTAATCCTTATTAATGTTGAAGCGGATACACGAAATTCAGAAATTGATGTTTAATTTATATCATTCACTGCATAAACGAGATACATCCTACAGTTACACAATGTATGCAAAGTAGCATTTGTAAGTAATTTAACTATCCACGCACAGCTCTAACCGTTGTGCTTAGAATTTTGTAATATATCTTGCTGGTTAGTATAGTCGAGTGATGTAGACGTTCAATGAGATAATCCTATGACAAATTTACCTATAAAAAGCGTGGAATACATTTGTGTGAAAGTAAAAAAAAATACAAAAATCATAGTGATTATTAAAGTCAATTATTTTTTACTAGGAAATTATTCATAATAGTTTCTTGTATTTACAAAATTAAAAGCGTTTAAAATATGAAATTAGGATTTTTTTTTCGAACTGACCACGCAATTGACCTAGCTGGGTCTTAACAGCTTCACCGGACTACTGAAATTAGGATATCTTTATAGTTTAAATAAGAAACATGATTGAGGCTCTTGATTAAAATACTTTTTTATATAAATACTATATGAAATATAAATTACACATGAATAAAACTTGCTTCAAGTAATAATATATGTTTGTAATCTATAACATTGCATTATTCAGTTACTTGTATCTTATAATATAATTATGTAATCTTAATTTAATAATTGTAACTAATTAATATCAAGGGGTACTGTACTTCGTATACCTAAAATTAATATAGCCAATGTATTCAAAGAAAATGTTGATTTCAGTAAAATTTACATGTCACAATAATTAGAACGTGTTTTATAACAAAATTTACTTACCTGATATAAGGTTCAAATTCGTATATGTCATCAATGACATTGCGTACGCGACATGTGACGCCGCAATTCCTTTGCTGTCTACCATACACCGATATAGCTCGTTCTACCAACTGTTGCATCGACGTCAATTCGATCACTGTTTCAGAAAAGAAATAGGATTTATTTCATGATCATAACGAAAAAAATGCATTACATACAAAAAACAACTTAATAAACTTTATTGAAGTGAAAACTTTTTTAGGCGCGTTGAGTGATATTTTTTTCGCAGATTATAAATTTATGATTTCGTGTCATGACATGTAATTAAGCATGACCGATGGTATTGTTTGCGTTGCTTGCGTCAGATTAACGACGCGTAGTATAACCGCCTGTGTACATATAAAATTGATATTTTGCTGCCCATCATATGTTTGATTAAGTAATAAATTTTATAAAAATGTATATAATTATTGCTCTAGGCGCCAACCGCTGAGAAAACCAGACGAATGTTAACAATTTCAATATACAAATTCTGAAATTCACACTATAGTTCATTTAAAATTTCACAAATGCAGTTAAATCATTGTTTTGAGTTTACACATCTGACAGCAGTTATAATTACTGCTTCGACTTTTTTATTTAATTTAATAAACGAGCCAAAGCCATTGGAAATGCTAACCGACTAACGAGTAACTAACAACATTCACACATTAATGAATTTCTACCAACGAACAGTGGAAAGGCCGATTGACTAACACGTGATAACTGTGAATGCCTTGTTAGTCAATTAGTCTTTTCAGCGTCATTATTATTGAAGGAAATATACTTAACTTAAAAGGTATATTGCTGTGCAATGCAGTTCATAGTAAGTTATATTGTCATTCAATATAATAATTTCTGCCGTATCACGATCCAGCACCGAAGATCACAATACTATATCATACGCGTAAATTTATTCTGATAGATTATTGACACTAAACATATTTGTGTCCTATAATCATTTAATTTTTGTCTTTTGGAATGATATTAATATCTCGCCTACTCGCCGACTAAAGCATACAAGTGAGATAAATATTGGTAAGGAAAAAAAGTCAGGAAATGCGATTTGCCTATGCGATTCATAAGCCAACTAACAAATCTTCATCACTTGTGTTATTTAGATTATGCAAGATAGGGTAAAAACTTAATCATTTCACCTGTGCACTTTACGTTATAAGTCAATGTCTGATAAAAATAATAAGAAACTCACCATTACTATTTCCAAACTTGCGTTCATCGTCATCATTGTTGGTGTCTTTATCCTTCTTAAAACTTAGCAGTTTTGGTATTACAAGCAACATACATACGACAGCCAGCATTGTCACCAATTTCTTGAATATCAAAAATTTAAGAAGTAACTTTGCAATCGTTAGTATATCCAATTTAAACGCTAATTTATCGAAAAATCCCAGCGCAGGCGCTCCATATGGAACCCCATACGATGGTTTTAACGGAGGTCCATAAACAGGTGGCAGGGGTTTCGGTACGGGTGGACCATACGACTGAGCTGGTGGTCCATATGTCTGCGCAGGAGGGCCATATGTCTGTGTTGGCGGTCCATAAGTCTGTGCTGGCGGTCCATAAGTCTGTGCTGGCGGTCCATAAGTCTGTGCTGGCGGTCCATAAGTCTGTGCTGGCGGTCCGTAACTATGTGACGGTGGACCATAAGTGTTCGGTGGAGCATCGTAAGTTATGTCAGACTCAAATTTTACCGGCGATCCATATGTCGGTGAAGGAGAGTAACTACTTGAAGAACCGGAAAAGCTACTCGAAGGACCAGAGACGCTGCTAGGAGGTCCAGACGATCCGGATGAACTGAAACTGCTGTCGCTCGAATAGCTTGGACTGTAGTCGTATCCACTAAAACTATCGTCTCGGTTTGATATTTTCTTCTCGCCGTCCTTTGCTGTTACTATCACCACACTTTGTTTCGCTTTTTCTGCTTCAACGCGAGATTTGGAATAAGCGTCTAAATACGAGTCTGTCTTTTGTGAAGAAGACTTAGTGGCGTTACCAGCGGGACCGACAATCGCGGAAACACACACGCCAAGTGTTAATATAACACAACAATACCGGAATAATGCCATTTTATAAATAATTTTCAAGCTACCGTACGAACGAAGTTGTCGCCATCGATCGCGAATGTCGAATGACAAGCGACGTCGACTCCCATTCTGTTTTCACTTTTGACTTACCGTAAAAGAACCTAAATATGATAATGGAACACAATTAAATTCTCTGAGTGAGGTTGTGCGTTCCGCATTGCTCATGATAAGTAGGTGGTCGTTCGCCATGACTCGCATGCTAATGCCCGACGTGCCCGCGCTAACCTAACCTTGTTGGACGTACCGCCCTGAGCCTCGGGACATTTCATACCATTAAAGAAATCTTTATAGACCGTAATTTGTCTGTGAAAGTTTTAGACTCATATATATCGATGTTACAATAACATGCCCTTAGAAGACCCAATAAACTGTGCTTCATCACCGTCCTGTCTTTCGAATGTACAATATTCAACCAACTGATCGAATTCGGAATTTATTTTGTAACCAAAACAGGCGCTAATATTCTTTCCAAAATGTTTAAGTATTGGAGAAACGCCAAGATGATAAAATACACGTCGTATTGAAAAGATTACGAGATCTGCATATATTGTAAATTGTCGATTTCTACTAATCAACAATGCATTGCAGAGTTATTTTCACTTGCAAATATAAATTAAATATTATTAACATATCGTTCAAGTAGGAATGTATACTTGTAACTTCGCAAAATATACCCAGTATTGCATAAAATAAATCTACATTTAGAAAGTCAACGGGTGATATTTCAATTCTAAAACTGCAAAATTTTCCAAAGCATAGTATTTATTTCACAATTATAATACATTATTCAAACGCATTTTCTGTAGTCAGATGTCTTTCTTCGAAAAACTTGTGCAATTTTCTAGCTCTCCCAGAATTTTCTGGCTTCGGGGCGAAAAAAGAACTTATAGATTTGACATTTGCCGGTTTCTTTGTAGAACCATCGTCGTCAACATCCTCGAAGGTGCAAGCCGCCGATTTATCTTGTAGCATCAATTCAGCCGTCGACCAACTAAATCTCACGAGAATAGGGTACCCGAAAACATTGTCTATTTGATCGCGAATAAATTTCTTTGTCAGTGGATCTAGGAAAAAAATAAAATATCATGTAGCATTTTACAGCATTTTTGAAACGGAACACGACACAGCGCACACTTTTTTTTCCTGGAACTGACTACGCTATTGGCCTTTTTGGAGGCCTCTACAGCTTCACCGGACTACTGAGGCGAGCGCTTAGGCACTCAGCCGATTTTGTTTTTAGGTAACATGCTCAAGGGCGCACGGCACACCTCGGCTTGGGCTGTTACCTGAGAAATCCCGGATCTGACCTAGCTAAACTATTCTAAGCTATTCATACATATATTCATTTGTGAATCATACAATCGAAATTGCATGAATGAATGAAATGAATGCATACGTGTATATCGGAATGAAAGGAATTAAACTATTCGATTCAGTTCGATAAGGGAAAAAAACAGAACCCTTCCACCAGTAATGCTGTACAGTAATCAGTAATGCAAAAGTTTTTTATACTTTACTAGCTTCTGCCCGCGACTTCGACCGCATGGAATAGTTACTTTGGGCTAACTAACACCTCTCAAAAGGAAAAAACACCCAATATTGAAACATTATCCACTGGTGCTCCGCTCTTATTGGTCTTAGCGTGATGATATATAGACTATAGCCTTCCTTAATAAATGAGTTTTCTAGCATTCAAATTTTCAAATCAGACCAGTAGTATCTGAGATTACCCCCTACAACCTCACAAACTTTACCTCTTTATAATATTAGTATAGGAGTTTAGACTAGCGAGACCGGCGGACGCCGTCTTGTAATCCGCGTAGTATAATAGTAATGCTACTCTGGGCTAAGGCTGACACACAGCAGAAGATCTCAAAAAAAAAAACTCGATTTTGAAACATTTTTCATCTGTGCTCCGCTCCTATTGGCCTTAGCGTGATAATATAACCATTCTCGAATAATGAACTATATAACACTGAAAGAATTATTCAAATCGGACCAGTAGTTCCTGAAATTACCCTTTACAACGTCACAAGCTTTCCCTCTTTATAATATTATTAGTATAGATTATACTATATAATTATTATAAAGTCTTAACATAAATAAGGGCTGATTGAATATAAAACATAAGTATAATAATTGTAAATTACTTTTTTAAATATATCATCCTGGTTACATGATCGATTTTAAATATTTTATCAAACTTTCGTATATTATAATGACAAGCTAGAAAAGTAAATAGCAATGTAATTACCTCCAGGGTAGCCACTTCCAAATTCAGAAGTGTCCATTTCTAAACCCTCACGGAATTGCCACACTTTGAGTGCATGATCCCTGGTCACTTTAGCCACAATACTAGCAGCAGATACTATTGGATAAATTGAGTCGGCTTTCTTTGCCACCTATAGAGTTGATACATAGATATAAAAATACAAATTTGGCATAACTAATATATCACTTTGCTCAGGTACCAAAGGACTTACAGTAATTTTGTAGGAAGGAAAAACTTCACTAAGCTTGGCTTGGTACTTCTCCGGTGGTCCCACAGTGTCTACGTAGACTTCAGCTATATTAACACCACTGTCGGCTGCTCTCTTGATCAAATTTATTGCTGAGGCCATTGAAACCTTAAAAGAATGAAAATATTATTTACTCTATTCCTCAAAGCTTCCATTACCAGCAGATCCTGTACAAAAATTATAATAAAGTAAATATTTCAACTATAGTAAAATCATAATAAATGTTTTTGAAGTCAAACTTCTAATGTGACGTCCAACAAGGTTGCTTTAAGCGCTTAACGCTACCATGGAAGGGGTATGAAAGCACTGATGTGTTAAACATTCAACTCTCCTGGGTAGGGGGGATAGAAAGAGACAGAGTGAGAAAAATAATCAAACATTTCCTATCTTACTTTAGTTATCATAATCCCATTGTAAATGTCATAGATTAGGATATTTCTCCACTCGAAAATGATAATTAAAAGACGCGATCAATTGTGAATTGTAAGCAATGTTAATAAAGTTTGTCTTAAAGAAACAATATGATTTCACTAAAAATCAATTTCTACCCCTTCCTATTTTCATGTCCACATTAGGAAAGTTTTTATTGGTACCTCTACCATGGGTGGGCAGAGATGTTGTGCATCTTGAAATTAGTGACGTCAATTTATGGTGTTTTGTCCCAGTTTTATTTAATTATTGATTCTTAAGCATAGTAATGTTCCTTTTGTAATTTTCAATTTTATAATTTCAAATGTTTTTTTACAAATGTCACAAAGATATGGCAAATAATAGTAATACCATTATAATTGTGTCTCAATTCCACAAAAAAAATCAAGGTAGCATAACATGAATAAAGTATAAATCAAAATAAATTTATAATTACCTTATTATTTGTGATAATTTTATGGAATGGTGCCTAAAAATCAAGGAAGTGTCCTGCTTATTACCTAATTAACTAAGTGATACTTAACTAAGCTGGGATTATGTATTTAGTACTTATTATCATTGTTTTAGGGTGATTAGTTAAGCAGGTGTACAAACAGGAGTTGTTTAAATAGGGCCCATTTTAAAACACTACTATATAACTAATTACTGATTAATGTAGATATTAATAAGTAAGAAATATTGTTAAATTGCTATTTAAGTATTATTTACAAAATTAACTATAATTTCAATAAAACCATTATTATTGTTATTATATTATATCTAAGAAAAAATCATATTTTACTTTACTTTAACAAATTCAAAACTAATCCTCATTGTTATAACAATTACTCATTTACAGCCTTTATCAAACAAATAATTATTACATTGTATAAAGTTTGTCCTCTAGTGTTCAAACAATTTTTATATTCAACAGGCGGGCCCGGCAGACGTTGTCCTGCCATTATAATAAAAAAACACTTTGACAAGTTACATAATTAAACCTTTCTCATCACTTTATCTACTGATGAAAACCACATGAAAGTCCATTCAGTAGTTTTTGAGTTAATTGCGAACAGACAGACTGACATGGCAGAGGCTTTTGATTTATACTATGTAATGATAAACACCTTTATTAGAACTTTGCAGGAAGTTTTTTAATGTTTAAATCCATATTGCATGTCGACATTACTGTTATAAATTTACGCTAGATTTTTTTGCTATGCTGTAACTCGCTTGTTAGTACAGCAGCAAATCAACACTGCTATTCAAGCAAAAGACCATAGAAGTGGTGTACAAGTTTTTGAACACAAATAGTAACAAATGTGTGTGAAGTCTTATATATTCATAAATATTTAAAAACATAAATATTTTACTGATTGAAGTAGTGATAAGACTCGCATAAACCCTGACAATTTGCACATCAGTGTGTTATTTGAAAACTAGATTTACTGTATTATATCATAAAACTTACATCATTTAGAGAATGCTTAGCTCTTTTGTACATAGAATTGGAAATGTAATTTGGCGAGATAATTTCTGCTACCCAACCAACATTTTGCAATGAGTCTACTTCACTGAGCATTTTTGTAAATATTTCATCTCTTTTAACTTCAGTCAGCGCCTTGGAATCTGCACATCCCAAGCCTTCTAAAATGCTTGTTTTACTTAACGGACAATATGCTACTCCATACACCATGGGACCTGAAATTTGTATATTTCAAGATAATGTTTATCATACATACCATATAAATTCATTTGAATTTTTGATTGAATTTAAAAATAAACATAAATAGTAGTCAGACATTAAATTATTGGCTCTTTTTAGGTATAAACATTCCTGGACAACAGATACCACTAATTTCTCATAAACGAAAACAAAATACAAATGATAAACGTAGTATTCAAAATATTAATGAAAATCGATTAACAAGATACATTTAGTATGAGTATTCACTAAACCATTAGAAATATTTCTTGGAGTGAGTCCCCGACAACTTGTTTAGTTTCACAATTGGAATCAGTGGGAGTCGCTGTAATCGGGTTATAGGTTTTTTTAATATTTTGGTACTCTGTGACAAATACTATCATCTTAGAAATAAGTGGCTCTGGTCAAGCCTGAAATTATGTAAATTCTTACATATATACTTAACAAACAATAGACAAAACTCATACCTATGTACCTATATACATACCTAAAACAGGTCCTCTTCCAGCTTCGTCAACACCAAGCATACATGGTTCTAATTGACAAATAGACGGAGTTTCGGAACTATTCACAAAATTGGAATAATTATCATTAGATTTAATAACGTCCTGTAATTCTTTTAACGTCTTCATTTTTTACTATTTTAGATTTGATAACACACGAGAAGTGAAATATATCAACGCACATCGACCAAATACCGGTAATATTTACTTTTATTTTAAATATACAATGACGCTGTTAAACTTTTAATATTTGCTGTTCACTTGTATATAAAAATATAAAACAAATATTTTGTAACATTTTTGGCGCGTAATGTCAAATTCTATATGTAGTGTTACCAAAAAGTACAATTTTGTACTATCTATCAAGTTGTTGTGGGTGAAAAAATAATTAATATATTGACTTTTTACACCCATCATAATTGCATTCGAAACGATTTGGCAACACTGCTTTTATCAATAAAGAATGCATCCATAACTCCTCTTATTGTTTTAAATTACATTGCTCCTTTTGTTAAAAGATGCTTGTTAGATTCTTGTGAGTATGATTCTATGGTTATCTTAACTATTTGGCAGGATGTACTCTGTAGTGATGATACAAAGGAACGACGCATTTCTTTAATCTGTGCCATAAATAATCCATAAAGTCCATAATTCCATATAGAGCAGTGCCAGTGCATAGCATAATATTTTTAGATGTAGGAATCAAAGGTGTCATCGAATTATCCCTTATTATTTATTGTTCGTGCAGACAAAAGGTAATATTTTTTATTTATATTATTTCTTCACTGTATAAGGTTCAAACAAGTAATAGCTAAATGCTCGTTTGTAGGTTAGAGTAGTGCTATCTAATATGCAGAACAACCCCCAGGAGCTTTCATGGCAGGCGATACAGGCTATCGTGGGGGTTAAACTTCCAACGAACGTGCTTCGATTTGATGATATCGGATTTCACTTAGTAAATAACACTGTTTCAAGTGCCGAAGACTCTGATTCGGATGTAGAAATCGTTGAAAACGACTGGGAGTCAGATAACAATGTATCGTTGCGACCTGAAAATTCTGACAACGAAAAAACGTCGCCAGACCGGGACCAGAGTGAATCACCCATATTACATCTTGTAGAACAAGACAATAATAATTTGGGTAAAGACATATTAGACTACAGAGAGTATGTGGAAAAACTTGAAACCAAAGATATATCTGATAAGGACGCAATGACGCAAGTCGACGATGCTGACAACTCAAATGGAAATGTTTTGTCAATAGAAAACTATTTAGAAGTCACCCTGTCTACTGACTCTGAAGCTAGTCATGTCTGCAGTCAGTGCAACCAAATTTTTACAAATGAACAGTCGCTTAACTCACACAACTGCAGTGCAAAACCCACCGATGAAAGAAAATACCCGTGTCGCATGTGTGCAGAAAAATTCCCCAGTTACTGGGAGCTAAGAAAACATATGAACAGTCACTTTCCGGGTATGTTAGACTCTAAATCTAGTTTTTGCCACCTCTGTCAAAAGGATTACACTAAGACTGGATTTATGAATCACCTACGCAAACATACTGGAGAGAGACCTTTTGTGTGTGAACTCTGCCACAAGGCATTCTCACAGTCAAGTTCACTCTCAATACATATGAAGTTTCATCTAAATGTGCGCAAACATGCGTGCACAGTATGTGAAAAGAAGTTTGTTACTAAAAGTGAATTGTCCCGTCACATGACTGTCCATACAAAACAGAAATCCTACTATTGTGGTGTATGTGACAAAGCGTTTACTCGTTCGGACAATATGAAGAAACATGAGAAGACTCATGGATAGAATTAAACTATAGGAAATTTGAGCTATATTAAAGAATTGCATCACAATACTTTATATAAAAACTAGTTAAATGATTTGAAAAAAACGCACATAAATTTACAAATTGTTTATGCATTAGAGGGTTAAGCTTGAAAGCTAGTTAATAAAGAAAATAATATATTGATCTTGTTAAATAATTTATAGAAGCTGATCAAGATTACAACATTGTGATGCTTTTCATGTAGTGTTAATTTCTAATTCTCTATTTGCCAAATATTTAGTTTTATTATAATTAATTAACTCTGTTTGTACCAAAAGAAAAACAATATGATCTAGTTCATAATTTAGTCACTATGGTGTGTTTATGATTTATGCGAGTGAATTTACACTCGAGTGTGCTGTTCTAGTTGCTTCTTGAAATAAGGGATTATTTATGCAATTTTTCTTTATGCATGTTTGGGATGATGTTAGATTTTATTAAAATGCCTTTACAGGTGCTCTATATTAAGGTCACACATATCTCAATCCAAAGTTGCCTTTTAGATATGATATAGTGATATTATAGTGGTGTGATATATATAGGTCAAATATCCTAAGATTCTGATAGCCCTAATGTAGCATTTACATTAGATAAAGGAATTATACCTACTATTGTGAAAATGAGGCCTACGAAAATGTTAAGTCACAAAATAAATTATACTTGTTCCTGCTTCACTTACGAGCTTTAATATAGTGTATTTTTGTAAATCTTTACAATATAGTAAACTACAGTTGTAAAGAGTTCTATTTGCCAAATTTTAGATAAGTATTCATTACAATTTTACTGTGTTGTAACCAAAGCAATATCATTATTAATGTGCCTATTCTATAAAAATAGATTTAAAATATGCCAAATAATTTAGGTATTAGTTAATAGACATGAAGAAAATGTCAATAAGCGTTTAGGTGTACTATAAAAAAGAACTCAGAAAATTGCATCATTTTTACAAATTTATATTAGTAATAATATTTATGAAACAATTGGGTGAGACTATGTTTTGTACTCATTCATTCAATTAATCTTTACTAAAAGTAATTTTGAACAATTTTCATTATACACTAAATATATATAAGTTTGTATAGAGAATCATCACAAATATTTAAAAGTGCACATATTTATTATGAAGCATACTTTGTTTTTAAGTCTTGTTAGTATTGCCTGCTGTAGACAGTATAGTTCATACTGAAAACACCAAAAATTTGTTCTAAAATCCCAAAGATAGTATAATTTACTTTAATATTTATAATTGGCTATAATGTAAAACCAAAGCTGTCCCACTTTTCGATTGTGCCACAATGGAATTTTGTATACTGATTGTAAATAAAACAATCTAGATTACGTTTCGTCTAGTTTCAATAAATTCTAGGCAATAATCATATTTTAATATATTTATTGTATTTAATGATATATATATATTTAAGTTGCATGACTTGTTTGTAGTTTAAGAATTTGATATTGAGCCAAATGTGGAAATTTATACAAAAATCTACAAGACTGACAATAATATTCAGAGTAGATATTAACTCGTGCACAAAGGAAACTTCGGTACCTTTTATTTATTGACACAGTGAACAACAATAAAATTTTGTACTATTTATAGAAAATGCACCTTGTTATAGACTCAACATGACAATTAGTTAAGAACCGTTTGGTTTATCTAGAATATTTTATGGAGAATGTAATAATAATTTTCAATTTTATTAAAGAGTTGTTTGTTGCAATTTCTCTTTTATTTCGGAATGAAATAATTTATTTTCCTATTGTTCTAGGTTGGACTAGAGATGTCTTCAAGGTTACGTAATCTTAATCCTTATGAATTACATAAGTATCTTGTTAACGTATATTGTCTCAATAAACTGGGTTCCACGGCAATCTTGAAAAGGAACACGTCCGGTGATAAAACTGACCTTGATATTATAAGGGAGCATCATAAATTCCTATGGGAAGATGACGATACAGTCGACACCTGGGAAAAACAATTAGCCAAAAAGTATTATGACAAACTGTTCAAAGAATATTGCATTTGTGATTTAACTAGATACAAAGAAAATAAAGTAAGTTAGAACTTGGTCAAAAAGCTGGATGTATTAAAAGTGTACTTCTTTATTATTTACATGCCACGCTGTACGGTTTCATTCGGTTAGAACATATATGTCCATGTAATACATAAATAGTAATATAAATATATTAATATATACATAGTATGTATATAATAATATATTTCATAATTCTTATTACACCTCTAAAGCTATAGCGTAGAACCATGACTCTTATCAAACTACGGAAACCAGTATAAAGGCAAAGGCCACATTGAAGATAATTAATGCGTATACACTCTCCCTAACTTTGAGACTGTGATAGGGACAATTCACGGTCCCCTATTAAACTCAATTGCCTTTTTTGCCCGAGAGACCTTCCTTTGTGTACTACGGCTTAGGGAGCAGAACAATGGTTGTACTGCCTTTTGTAGGCTAAATATAGAACTATGTTCACTCTGCACTGATACAGTAACGCACATCTGTCCGTATCGTCGCCTTTGTTATGTAAAGAATCGAATGTAATAAATGTCCGTTACAATACTATATTATACTACGTTTGTAGATAGGGCCGAAATAACGAATTGCTTCTCATTCAGTAAATTTTTTGATGTTTTTCATTTTGGCTACCTCGATTTACACATCAGGTTGCTCTACGGTGGCGTATTGAAAAAGAGGTAGTACTAGGAAAAGGCCAATTTCAATGCGGAAACAAGCTTTGTATAAGCGATAAAAACCTCAAATCTTGGGAGGTTAATTTCGCTTACACCGAAGACGGTGAGAAAAAAAATGCGCTCGTAAAAGTTCGTAAGTAATTATTTCAAAATCTATATCGACGTATCATATTTATACGGTTTATATAATATGGTACAAAATGGGTGGTTTTATTTCTCAGGATTATGCCCCGACTGTTCTAATAAACTCAATTATAAATCCAAAAAACGTGAAATAAAAAGAATTAAGAAAATACAGAAGAAGAAACATAGTAAACGCAAACAAAACTCCGATACCGATGAAGAAAGAACTGTTCGAACTCCGTCTCCAGAATTAATTACCGAACCCTCAAGTTCTACTAAAGAAATACAAAGACCTGAAGACGGCGAACAATCTTTGTGGAGCAAAGGTTTCGTATTATTCATATTAGTAGAACTCTTAATAGCTTATTCCTATTTGTTATTTATATGTCCTGTGTAATATTCCTAGCATTGGTCGGACTCGACACATAATACAATACGTCGTGTATTGAAAAAATAAATAAAAAATATATAAAAAGTGATCATTTTAGTCGCTGGTCTTGTTACAACTTCTTCAGGACCGAAGATTTCATGAGGATGTGAAGACATTTAGTCCTGTCAATGTTGAAGACGGGGTGCTAGTCACCGCCGTAACTAAGGGGGACATTGTAGGGCAATGTCCTACCTTGAAATCACAATGCCCTAGCTTAAAAATATCAAAAATTAATATAAATTATTACAAATTGTTTGTTCATAGTTTGAGATTTCAAAAAAATGTAGGGATAGGTATCTAAACTTTTCCGACCATACTACAGTTTGTGACATTCGAGGTTAGATCAATTATAATAACTTTTTTACTTCCGCCCTATCTGTAACCAATGCTGCCCTACCTCAAATTCGACTTCAGCTACAGCCCTTGTGCCAGTGCTGCTGTATTGTGTCGAAATGCCATGATACCCAGACTTAGAAGTCGGCCAGAAACGTACTAGTCAAATGTATGGATGAAACGGTGACAGTTTTTTTCTAAAATTGTCAAAGAGAGAATTTATGTCGATTCTATATATTGCTTGCTTATCCTATATATACCATAGACGAGCCTTAGCCCTAGTAATAACTTACTGATGATGCTGAGACGTGATAATCCACTGGAACTTTTTATTTTTATACAGCCCCTGGTCCATTATCGCCGGGTCCATATTTGTTGACTTGAATTATCTACGTCTCTTGAAACTCCTAAAAATAATGTAGTTATTCCATGAGGGCATGGAAGGCAGGAAAGCAGGACTGCATAATGGCGATACTTATACACATTTTGATGTATATCGTTGCATTCACTACGATTGTAATTTGGTCACTTCCCTGCTTGGATTTATTTCTCAGTATTATTGATGGTTGGTTTCGGGGTCAAACAGCATGGCTGTATAAATACTTTGTAGCTTAATTCAAGTGCTTTGGAAAAGATATTTTCTTAAATAACCTCCTCAGAGACTCCTCTCTGATGAAGCCTTCGATGCCCACAATCAGATTCCAATTTAGAGCCTATTAAACGTATTTTCCAGAAGATATGACCTCTTCGGGGTCTAGCAATACTAAAAAGAGCTTATTTTAGTGCAAGGGTGTTAAAAATACACAGTGGTCTTACATACCGGCGCACCGTAAAGGTGGTCAGCAAGTTATGTAACATCGGTTCGTAAGTAATGAGCAGTCTTTCTCTTGACGAACAGATCGATTCCTGCATCGGCAAAACAGCTTTTGCTTTCGAAAAGTTTTATAAAGGTTTGGTAAAACAGACACATGGTAAAAACAAAAATAGCTATTTTCCAATCATATGTCCTAAGCACACTCTGCTACATAGCTGAACCCTGAACAACGTATGCAAAACAACAACACCGATTGCATCTTTCTGAATAGCCTTTCACTCGTATTATGTAAGGTATGCCATGGAAGGAACACGTGACACACTCGAGTTTCTTTTAGATGAAGCGCAGTTTCTTAGCATTATTATCATTCACGAGAAAAGACTTTAGCTGTAATAGAGGTATATACATTGAATGACGTGAACTTATTTACCAAAGCAAATGCTACTCAGAGAAGTAACAAGAGGTCTACGACTGCGCCAAATAACGTACAAATTTGGCATTTTTTTTCGGTATATAGAGCTATTGGAAACTCGTCATCAGGAATAAGACATTCCTTGAAGCTAGCTTTACGCTTGAATCTTTATGCTTAGCTTTATTTTCCTCCGATATATTTTAAGAGTTATTCCAATATTCGTATTCCCAGGTCGTCTCATTAAAACGCAAAGTTACGACAACTAGCAATGCTTCGATACGTGTAGACTACATATGTCTTTTGCTAAATCCCAATGATTTTATTTTTATTCATATAGTTTCGAACGCTACAAAAAAAAAATGTAATCAGTGCAAGTTTATCAACTGCTCATTTTACCGTTATTCTCCACTTATTTTTCATTTGCAGGGTATAATTTCTAATAACGCATAAGCACCTTCCCAAACCAATTTTACAATTAAGTGATTATGGGCCAATGGTAGGTAATGTAATTAAACTTTGTACTGTGATATAATATTAAACACAAAAATGAGTAGTATCCGGTGAACGAAACCAACATACAGAATCCTTATAACAATCGTGGGGCAGTGTCTAGTTCCAATAGAACTAGACATCACCTCCCTTAAATTTAAAAATGTCGTTACGCATGTAGCGGTACATTAAAGCTAGAGTTGCCAACTTTCTTGGGAATGTAAGGACAGCAGTTACATATTCCCGAGAAGAAATGGTTATCCTGGAAAATGCTTATCGGATTGTCCCAATCTAACCTATAATTGCCATAACAAGATGACGTGTTTTGGATTTTTACCTTGGTTTTAGTAATTTAACGCCGTTTCTCTGTCTCACTTATAAATAGTAATATAACACTTTAATTACTACATAATCTGCGTTTCATAGTTATTAGCTGCACCTGAGAACCAGATACTAGAAAATTCCTTGTTTTAAAGCTATATACTTCGTAGCGTCGTTCCTTAGCCTAGTCGTAGCATGTGACTAAGCAACCATCTGGTTTTCTAAAGTGAAACGAGCGTTGTATTAGCCTATAAAATATAGCCAAAATTTATTTAATCAGACACATTTTCAAATCATTTTCTTCTGACGTCCTTTGGCTTGTCATCATTTAGCATTGTTTATAATATTACTAATTTCTTACATATTTATGTACTAACATTATTTCAGGAATCCAAGAACCAGAGGAAAGAACCCGCGTAGAAGAGTTTGAGGAATATTTAGAAGACTTACTGTTATAACAGCTCTTTATTTACGAAAATAAATAAAAAAACAACATATTTCATTCAATTTTATTGTATTTCTAATCTTTGTGTTAAGTAAAAAAATCTAATTATTGTACTGATACAAAAAATACCTATAAATATTACATAGATTATTAATTATTACACACATTTATTACACAAGTCGGCCCCGAGACGAGACGATTGCATGTTGTGACAGAGCCGCATTAAGGGTGGCGTGTAGGCATCATTTGAAACCATCAATTATAAACGTAATAAAATATTTACGACGACCATAAATTATAGACTATTTGTAACGCTTCAATCTGATATTGTACATACTTAATTAAATTAATTACAAAAGCACCAATAGAAAAAATATTTAAAGCCGTCTTGTAAGAGAATTGTCAAAATAATTCTTATATAAATGCCGGTTAATATTACAAAAATGAATGTACAAAAAATAGTTAAATGCAATCAGTCTACACCGACTACTTAAATGTTAGTGAAAAAGCACACGAGATCTTAAAATTTGATGGTTTCAATTGACCGTCTCGTTGATTATGAAAAAGTTACTACATTCAGCTTTGATTTGCGCGATTCTGATAATATATTTAATATGCAAATAATGGAAGGATTTAAGGAAAATAATTGATCGGGAGAATTTGATAAAATGTGTAGGTACAGGAATGTGACTGGGAAAATTTGTGTGAAATGAAAAATAATCAAAGGTATCATTTGCGTTGAGGAAGAACGTTACATCTATAGAAATTATTACGAATCAAAACTTAATAGGAATGACAATATAAATAACATAATATAAAAACACTAAAAAATAAAAAAATTAACCTAATAATAAAAACACGATACATATTTAAGCTTGAAAACACGTAAAAGTACAATAATAAAAGTATCTTTCAAATAAGTAACAATTATATATTTTTAAGTTCTTTTGACACATAAAGTCTATATCGCAGATATTTTTCAATCACACTTTCTATGGAAACGATTTTAAAAATCTATGAAATATAAGATATTGAGAATCAACAAGTGACAAAAAAAAATATACATTATTTTTTCATATACAACACTGTTAAGGCATTACACACTTATATTGCGTAAAAAAAAATAACGAGAAATAAACTATATGTGCGCCGCTTGTAAAAAAAAGTAAAAACCTACATCGCTCTACATTTTATCACAAACTAATATATAATTACAATCCTTCAAATACAAAATTGACTTGATTTAATAATTATTTCACATTTACTTAAATTGTATTAGAAACATCATTTTCAGAGGAAAACCTGTCCATTACAACTTGAAAACGGTCTGTTATATTTTCAATAAATATAACTATAGACCGATCTTTTGAATAATGATAATAAATTATACATATCACTAACATTACACATAGATCACGCGTGTCATATTTATGTATAACTGACACATGATCCACGTTTGATATAAAATGACAGTCATGCATTTACTGGGTATGTTATAAGAGATGCAAACTATAAAATATCAAAGTATCTCATAGAAGCAATTAGGACGTTTATACTCAACCAAAACTTTAGGTACTAAAGAAGCTTCAAACGTTCGTGGATAGACAGATCTGTCTATTTATGAACCATTCTAATAAAAAAATATTTATATTAATTTAATAATCTGCGGCAAGGAGCCGTTCATAAAATACGTCACGCAAAATTGTACCTTTTCAGACCCTCTTCGTCACAATTTCTGGGTCTCGCCATCAATATTAAAAGATCAGAAAACCTAAAAAATATATGGCAATGTATACGCACACAACTGTCGAAAAAAAAAGTACAAAATCTATATATAATTAGACAGTGGGGAAACGGTTAAGAACATCTTTTTACTCTGTTTGCCACGACGATTTTCTTCATTATCTTTGTTTTTTGTAGCTTTAGTGTTTGTTATCAATAAAGAATTGAATAAAGCTTTTTTCTCTATTGTGGAAGTTCGACTACCGCGCGAGCACTCGTATAAATAAATATAGCACATTATTAAAAAAAATATATTTAAAACATCAATATCTATTTACAAATATGAACATAATGACTTTCTATCGCCACAAAAAAATAAAATCGACAGAAAATTTAAAAAAACTGTTCTATGATCTGCAAATCTCACGTTTACCCCTTTTCAACCCTTTTCCCCTCCATAATTACGAACGTATTTTATGAATAACCCCTAAATGAGGAATAGTTGTGTACACATGACTACACTAATGGTTGAGTATGTTTGAATTAGGGCACCACCTTCCACCTGACAAATACAGGTAGGTATTGTGTATATGGGGCATCGAACAGGGCCCCATGTATTAAAAACTCCTAACTAGATCTATTAAAATCACAGTGGCATGATGACTTATATACGTGTGATGTTTTCTAGAGCTATTTTTGTGTATTATTCTTGGTGACGTCTTCATCGTCGGAGCAATCCTCATCGTGGGTGTGTGTTAAACGCTGTGGGGTTTCCGGTCTCACGTGTGGTACGGACGCCGCATTCTACCCATAAATATACAGTTTATGGATTAATTTTATCATCAGCCTGTAAGAGACTCACAGGCCTCTTCCCAAAGGAAGGTGTTGGCCATAATCACCAAGCCAGCCCACGACGTATTGGCAATGTCAAACTTTTAGAAACCTAGTTCTATGTTTTCTCCGCATACAGTAGTACTTACAAGAACATTTCTCAGGTTTAGGTTTCCTCACGATGTTTTCCTTCACCATCAGCCGATAGATTACCAATTTAGATTAAATGTACGCGAATTCCTAAAGAGTCGTTGGGTATATCCCGGGGTTCGAACCCACGGACACTGGAATGATATTCCACCGGTCAAACCACTAGACCACCACGGTTTTATTCTTAAATGTTAATTTCTATTCTTTAGGCGTGAAGAGGCACTTCTGCAGGTCGACATAATAGCGACAACTGCGGTTGCTATATAACAACAACAGTAACCGTTACTTATGTACTGAAACGTACTTTTCATCATCATCAATTATTTTGCCGAACTAGTATAAAAAAAACCATCTCTGTACTCCTGATTATATCTATGAAAAAATTTATGATAAGCGGTGGACTAGTTAAGATGAATACTTAACAAACAAACAAACACATGTGCATTTATAATATTAGTAAAGTTAACTAAAATAACTTTTAGTATTTGTTTTTGAGGTTAGGGGTTGTTTTCGTCTTTAGTCATTAATAAATCTACATATTAATATAACCGTAGAGTTTATATCACTACATATTATAAAATAAAGTCCTCTGCCACGTCTGTCTATCTGTCTGTCTGTTCGCAATAAACTCAAAAACAACTGAACGGATTTCATGCAGTTTTCACCAGTATATAGACTATCTACTATCCATGAGGAAGCTTTAGGTATATAATTTGTCATGGTTTTATTTTTTATTATCAGGGCGAGACAACGTCGGCCGGACCCGCTAATATAATATAATTGATACTTAAAATTGTTTTACGCCTCCATTTTTTTATCAATCCAGGACCTCCCAACTTCTAAATCCGACCCTGATATTACAAACACAACTATACTTAACTGTCCTAGTATAGGTATTTGATTAAATAAATACAAAACACACGCACCTTAGCGTCTATCGCGGTAGAAGATTCTGGAACATCTAAAACACTTTCTTCGGAGGCGTCTTCAGCGACACACACCACACTGTAGCTACGATGAGTACTCGAATGCCTTGACCTGATTATAACAAGTAGTATTAAATCTTTTTGTTTCCGAAGGTTTTAATAATTCAACCGCCATCGCATCGTACGTACAAGGCAATTATATATAGATAAGAAGGTCACAGGTTCAAGTATAGTCTAGGTTAGACTTCCTTATCGGATTAGTCGATAATATCCGGGCATTTGCCTTTAGCATATAAAATCAAGTATTGAATACATTACAATCAGCAAAGCGTTGAGAGAATGTTTATTACAAAAAGTCGAGGGAGTCATAAGGACTGCCGATGCAAGTAAAAAGTGGAATAACAGTGTTTTTTTTTACATTTTAAATTAATTATAGTCTGAATTATTGAAATATTTGTAAATTGCAATCCTTAATATTAATCTGGTTTTCATATTTATTGGCACTGTGAGTAATAATTGTGTCGTTACATTTGACGTTACAAAATGAGCTAACTCCAATTTAAACGTTCTATGCTTAATGTTTTTTTATAAACATATTTTTAATACAAAATTTTGACGATCTTGAAAAGTAACGTAAAATATTAGGAAAGGGTAAAATAGTATTTAGCTCATTTTTAAATGTAACGAGTCAGACATACCAGGTGTTAAGTTAGTCGCATACAGTATTCTAAGAGGTGACAATTCATGATCACATTTAACATATAAAATAATAATATCAAAACAAATACTAATAAACAACAAAGAGAACCTTAGTTAAAGTTTGTTCTAAGACTTTCAAAAGTACGGATAGAAAAGTAATAAACCAAGGTGCAATGACCTGTGCTGAAAGGGGTTACCCGAAGTTAACAACCTTCGATTCACACATTTTCACTTTCACTTCACCCGACGGTCATTGATATTGTACTTTAACATAGACTTGTCGAAGTGAGTATAATTGTTGTATTTTTCTAGATAATTAGGTCAAATATTAAGCACCTATTTAGTTAATCAATTTAGAACGAGAAACAAATGCAGATTATTCTCCATAAATATTGCTACTGTCTAAACTTTCACGTGGTATAGAGGTTACCGATCGATGGTGGGAGTGTCGACAGTGAACCGCTGTTCGTGTGCGACGGTGGACTCGTGCGGCATGAGCATCGCCGGGGCGCGGAACATGTAGCAGAACGGATAGTACATCAGGTTCAGGAACGAAGCGGCGTAAAGGTCCGCATACCTTACTACCTGGAATACCACATCATTTTTATAGCATTTAAGGCGTAATCTGAGCTTTGCATTTGTGTGAGTGATTACTAAAAGTAGAGTCAGAAAAAAAATTATGTTTCCGACCGGTATAGTAGGTACATACCATTAGTGGGAGAGGTATTCTAGACTAGACATATTTTGATAAGAATGAAAAACTAACGTGTCTGTACTTTTTAGATTTTTGTCAAAAAAATTGTTCAAGATGTCTTGAAATAAGTAATAAAATACATTACTATAATTTTTTTGAAATATGTGCCTGTCTGTTTGCTTGTTTGAACACGGATCACTGTTAAAGTACTGCGTTCACGAAGAAATCAAGAAAATCATAAAGCATACCCTCGAGAAACATTTAATCTTGGTTTCATTTAAATTGGTTCACTTTATCAAAAGTTATTGTAAATTCAGTATAATAAACTCAGTCATCAATAAATAAAATGTAATAATGTAGTGACCGTTGATGTGTGTATATCGTCCATGTCCTTAAAATAACGAGGTAAATTACAATAAAATTTATTTTATTTGGCTATTGAAAGGTTTTCGTATCTTTCGCTAATTTGTGTTGTTAGCCATTTTACTAATAAATCGAACACGTAAACAAAATATAAAGAATGAAACACGTGACGCTGTTATATCTATGTGCACTCACACAAATGCAAAGCTCAGCTTAGAACTGTACCAGCTTTCACCCGCGGCTTCACTTGCATTAATGTAGGGTTAAACAGTACTTTTATTTTTGCTTGAAAAGTGATAAACATTTCTCTGTATGCAAAATTTCACGATTATCAGTTGGGTAGTTTAACAAACAAATTCACTTTCGAATTTATCACTACATATTATAAAACAAAGTCCTCTGCCACGGCTGTCTGTCTGTTCGCGATAAAGTCAAAAACTACTGAACGGGTTTTCATGCGGTTTTCACCGGTAGATAAAGTGATTCACGAGGAAGGTTTAGGTAGGTATATAATTTGTCAAGGTTTTTTTATTATCACCATCATATCATATTCTTAAAAACACGTTGTCAAGAGTACAGAAAAGGACATTGGGAACGCCTTTAAATTGTTACCGAGACATAGGTGAATCTACATTAACGCGAGCGAAGCCCCTAGAAAAAACTAGTACTAACATATACCAAAGAACTTTTTGTAATGTAAAAAAAAACAAACAAATTGTTAAAAAAAGCCTGTTCCTTTTCGAACTGACATGTTTTTGGCCTGACATGTTTTCACAGCTTCACCGTAATACAAAAAAAAATTAGTGCGCTTTAGACCACACGACAGAAGTATAACTTCTTTAACTTCATCTATATGTATATTTGCATATAATTATATATGTATGATATATACATGTATATACATCTATTAACTTTCTACAAATATTTTAATTTATTATGGGTTTTACTAACTATGGGCTACCTTCAAGCTTCCGTTCGCCTCGCCCGATCACACTTCTCGTAACGTTCTTAAAAAAGTTTTACTTCAAAAAAATCTAGTTAAAGTTGTATGTCACACTAACCTGGGAAGAGAAAAACGTTTGCCTAGAACCGGATCTGAAGAGTGAGCCCAGCATCCCGTACGCGAGATCCATCTTGTGGGTCACGTCGCGTATGGAAAGACGCAGCTTCGATATATCCGGTTTCTCTTTTGTGCTCGAGTCTAAATCTCTAAGCGAATAGATAAATAAAACAGTTAACATTGCCGTACTTACGTCAATAAATCGAATTAAATTATTGTATTAACAAGTATTTTCATTTTTATTATTTTAAAATGTGTAAACATGGATGTGTATGTATGATAATGAGATAAAAACGATTCGTTTTTATTTGAATCACTAAAAGAATATTATTCAGGATGACGAAAAACGCTGTTAAAGTATTAAGACTCTTTGTGAAAAAATCATTTCCGACAATTAACTAAGAAACACATGATATTCTATCGAAAAAAAATTACATGTAGTCGTAGAATAAATAAGTATCAAAATATATGTTCGCGACAATTTAGAGTGATTTGTGTTAGATAGTAGTTTATTTTAATCGTGCGTAGAGTTATAGGGTTTTGTATTAAATAGATTTTATTATATAGTTCGATAGTAAAATATCATAATTGTACTAATAAGTGAGATTTATATAGAAATAGTATTAGAATATAATAGTTTAAAATAATGCTTCTAGCTTTAAGAATAACTGTAAATAGTTTTTGAAGTAAAGAACAAGCGAAGGAAACTCATCGCGGCCCGCCCCGCCCCGTGTAGTAGGTTTAGCCGAGCCCTGACGTTATGCGCGTGGCTATTAAGTGCTCTGATTGGCGGAGCACCGCCAGCGTCGGGCGAGCGACCCCGGTGCCGTATAGGCAAGGCCCGGAACGTGGACAATTCAGGCGTGGGCGGCATAGAGAACAGTCATAGTAGCCGCGTAATAGAGTAATCGAATAGATAGATAGTCATCGTTATTACTAGTAGATGGTGAATAGTAATCGAATAGTCTCCTGTTTTGAACGAGTCTGTATACGAGCACATCCTTCGCTGCTTCACTAGTAAAAAACCTTTTATTGCCGGAAAACCTCAACGTTCTTCAAGTTTAACTTCGGAATCAGCAAATCATCACTATAGTTGTGAGTCATTCAGAGGTGGCTCACAATATATTTAAACATTCTGCTTGGCAAAACCGAAAAGAATAATTTAGTTGATCATCACTTAGAGTTTGTTCTTAATGTACCTACTTTCAACCCAGTAGGTTTAACAATATCATAAAAAAACCGTAATTATAATTCCTTTAATTATAGATACATATCTGTATAAACAAATAAATAGTCTACATTCTACAATAAAAATTTGCGGTGGAAGTTAACTGGAAGAAATCGTCACGGAAAAGGTGTTACGCCTATTACAAGCTATTTTCCCTCTCGGTATCTTTCCATTGCATACGAGTGTGTGTGTGTATCATATGTTGAATTATATACGCTGTATAATTTTAATAGAGAACGCGTAGAAATTTCATTAAAACTTATATTCAGCATTTTTATTTAATTTATATTTCACATGTTTTTTTTAATTATCAGATAAAATAGGGCACAAGACTTTTTTAATAGTTCAATCTTCCAATGTCTTCGTTGACATCAATTATATACATGGTTTAATAAATCAAAAAAATACCATCTAATCGATTAACTAAAACCTTGTAGTTTGGTACTGGTGCTGAATATTTCGTGAAACGTGTATCTATACTATGCACTAGGATTTTTTGTTTTTATATCATAGGAGGCAAACGAACATATGGGTCACCCGATGTAAGTGATCACCACCGTCCATAGACACTTGCAACACCAGGGGAGTCGCAAGTGCGTTGCCAGCCTGTGTTGGGGGGGGGGGGGGGGAAGGGGAGGGCAGGTGGGTCTCCGGCGCTCTCACTGACCGAACAAAACGCAACAACGCAAGCACTATTACTTCACGTCGGTTTTCTACCACCAGTAATAGCTTCAGTGTGGCTCTACCACCTACAAAAGGATGCAAAAGACAAGGAGTAATTAAAAAATCACTAACTTGTACATATCTCCAAGTTGCACATCGAGATTCTGTAATTGTGCGAACAGCTGGCACTTGTCAGTCCAAACGTGTAGCTCCTGCACTAATTCAGGCACTACCAAGAATGTACGCCAGCCACCAATTTTCTTCGACTTCAATATGTCACCGAATATGTGATCACCAATATACAAGACGTCTTTCCCTTTGGCGCCTATCAATTCAGTGAACACGTCGCATGAACCTATGAAATTAAAATATTTTTAACATCAGAATGATACTATAACTAAAGATACGACGACATATTTTGATAAAAAAATGACACGATAACGCACACATACGTAAAGTGATATTGTAACGCCACTGTCTGTCTTAGATAAATGTCTCAATGTCGGTGGTGAAAAAGAAATAGTTATATGTTGCTTAGATACGAGCGGATTGACAGGGCAGCCGTCAAAAATAAGCTAGTTAGCCAAGTTTTAACTAGGCGCTGTCGAAGCGCTTATGACGTATGTACAGATTTTTAGTTATCATTGCTTCTGGTAGTACTTAATAACAGATCGAACATCTACATATAAATAAGTAAACACCAAACGATTAAATACATCTTTCTCTTTTATTTCTTAACTGATTTTCTTCACTTTATTTATGTATAGAATATAATAGAGCATGTCGAGGTCATCGGTAACGCGAGCCTATAAGTTTTTCTCCTACCA
Source organism: Antheraea pernyi (assembly GCA_015888305.1). Taxonomy (NCBI): domain Eukaryota; kingdom Metazoa; phylum Arthropoda; class Insecta; order Lepidoptera; family Saturniidae; genus Antheraea; species Antheraea pernyi. Next base: position 61,826 of record MU162727.1, read on the forward strand.
TAAATCGCTCAACGCGGCTGGAGCAGTCTTCACTGCAAAAAATTAAGAATTCTTTTCTATACCTTATACGAGTCGAAATCATTATTTATAATTTATTCCTCATACTTCACGATCCTTATATCTATCAATTTACAATATCTGTACGCAAAAAAAATCAATAATATTATTGAAACAAAAAAAACACTTCTGTCGAACTTCGACCACTACACCGGACAATCACTAGTTGTTATTATTTCTTATTCATAGCAGAATAATTTGGTGGAATCTTGTACTAATTTATTCATATGTCTATGGAAATTATTTTACTCATAAATACTACCCGAAGAAAAGTACTGCATAAGTCGTATGTAAACCAGTAACAAATAGAGTTACTATGGGTTATAAACACTTTTATGTGTTTCATTTAATATTAAAATTAACATCATATCGTCACGAAACACAACACATTATAATTTGTCACTCACACGTTCATGCTTCGCATGCGCATCGTGAAGTAAATAAATTACACTAAATTTTTCCTCTATCGTTTAGAAAAAAACTAAAGTTATTTTAAAGTGTTCCGAAATTTTTTATGAATATACCGTATTTCATTAACGATTATACATTAATTGATTAACCTTGTTAGATAACATTTGTTAGATGAATAATTAATTCGTATAAGTAATGAATCTTAACCTAACTAATATTATAAATGCGATAGTGAGTTTATTTGTTCGTTACGGTTTCGCGTCTAAATTACTCAACCGATCATTATAAAATTTTCATAAACAAGACGGCCGCATTTCACCCAGAAAAAAATATACTGATTCCGAGGAATACATCAAATCTACATTACTGCAAGCGAAGCCGTGAGCAAATGCTAGTTTGAAAATAAACACTTTAACAATACGCTGTCTTTCCTTTTTAAATTGTCTTTTTAACTCCTATAAGCATTTCACCAAATCAAAATTAGCTCTCTTAAATTTTATTATTATTACGTGGTTTCTTATGTAGATACATATATGTATATTACTCTAAGATTCCTTCATTGCGTGTAAAAGATTCGTCAAAATTGGTTTAGCTATTACAAAAATGGACCCGAACAAACATTTCACTTCATTTTACGTATACGTTTGCATCGATTATATTGATTGAAATTCGTTACTAAATTTCAATTAATGTCAAATGTTCTCTCGTTTCATATTGCGTAAATGTGTTCATTCAATAAGTGTGTAAAATAATAAAACAAACTGTTAAACAATATAGCAAACAACTTATTTACAAATTAGGAAGTAACGGAGTATAAACATTTCCCTAATGTATTTTTTTTTTGTCTTATCAGCAACAGTACTTGAAATTTAACTGTGTACTTAAGCTGTCAGATAAGAAAGGGCATCGACAGGTCACTGACAATAGCACTCGGCTATTATTCATTATATATTATAGTAAATACGTAGGATGTATATTAGTTTATTAAAGCCCATATGTATTTTTTCATATTAGAACTTATCGACTGATTAAATGTGTTTTTATTTTATAACTAGCTGTGCCCGTGACTTCGTCCACGTGGAACCGGATGTACAAAACAATGACTAATAAAGTCATCTGAACGTATTTAGTCCATTTGCTTATCCACTTTTCCCTCATACTTAAGCCGCGGCGCCATTAATATTACAATAACTTTTGATAGATTGGACCGATTTTAATGAAACAAAGACTAAGTTACTCCTGAGGATATTCTTTATATTGTGAAATAGCAGTGATGCGTGTTCATACAAACAAACAGACAGACAGACATTTACCTAAAAATGATTGAAATGTATTCTATTACTTATTTCTAGACAATTTTTTTCACGCAAATCGTAAAAGTACAGACACTTTAGTCTTACATTCTTATTATATGTATAGATTACACGTGTTTATAGTAATCAATAGTCACAAAACTGCTTCAACTGAGATTCATGTTATAAGACGTAAAAAAATCAAAGCAGGCTCTCCTAATACCGTAACTACATAACAAAAACCGAGCTTAAGGTGGTGAAAAATAACTATAACGGAAGCATACTACACTGGCAAATTATTTCGCTACTGCTTGACAATTTAGTTGACAACTTCTAAATAGAAGAATGTTTTACCAGGAAGCTGTTAGTGGGTATCGAAACCTTATTCTAAGTGTCGTGCATCATTTAACATTAAGTGTAATTATCCTAATATAAACTAGCTGTCCTCGCTACTTCGTCCGCGTGGAACCTTATAAAAAAAACAGTTATTAATAACATCATCTTTTTTTTTTTTATGTCATAGGTAGCAAACGAACAGGTGGGTCACCTGATGTTACGTGATCACCACCGTCCATGGACACTAACAACACCAGAGGAGTTGCAAGTACGTTGCCACCCTTTGGGGGGAAGGGTTAGGGGAGGGAGAGGAGAGGGGAGGGAGAGGGTAGGGGAGGTGGGTCTCCGGCGCTCTCGCTAACCAAACGAAACGCAACAATGCAAGCACTGTTACTTCACGTCGGTTTTCTGCGAGAGGGTGGTACTACCCCGAGCGAGCCGACCCATTCATGCTGAAGCCAGTAATAGTTTCAGCGTGGCTCTACCACCATTAAAACATATGTACAAAGCATATGTATAATAACATCATCTGAATGTATTAAGTCCATTTACTTATCTACTTTTCCCTCATACTTAAGTCGCGTCGTCGTTAAATTTACAATAACTTTTGATAGAGTGAACCGATTCTAATGAAACAAAAAATAAATATTACTCGAGGATATGCTTTACGATTCACGTGGCGAGGTTTTATCGTGAAAGCAGTACTGTACTATACTATAGCAATGATGCGTGTTCAAACAAACAGACAGATAGACATTTCGAAATGATTGAACTGTATTTTATTACTTATTCCTAGACAGCTGCAACTATTTTTTTTTTCAGGTAAATCAAAAAAGTACAGACAGACTGATTATATTACATTATAAATTTACATTCTTATTATATGTATAGAAGATAGATGATACGAAAGTGAGCCAGTTTGCTTTTTTTCACGCCTTAACTACTCAATGTGGCTTACCAGCGCCTCATTGAAGTGAGTGAGTTATTCTATATTTTCTTCTATTAATACTAGAAAGGAAGGAAATGTTGAATCTACAGAGATACGCAGGCTTATCCAACGGGTCGTAGACGCTCTGAAGCGCGTCATTGTAGAGTATATTTCAAAAATGGCTATAAAATATGAGAATGAGGCTGCCATAAAAGTGATAATCTCAATTAAAAATCCGAAGTATAATAATATATATATATATATATATATATATAATAATTAAGTAAAATTATAAAAATAATTGCCCAAATTTAAAACGATTTGATCATGATCAATAATCTATACTAATATTATAAAGAGGTAAAGTTTGTGAGTTTGTGAAGTTGTAGGGGGTATCTGCATCTACTAAACCGATTTAAAAAAAAAATACACAACCGAACGTAGTAACCTCCTCCTTTTTCGAAGTCGGTTAAAAATCTTTTACAGACAGAAAACCACATTATTTATGAGTGTCATAGGCTATATATTAACCCGAAAAATATAAGGACCTTTTTCTGGTAGTCGGATTTGCAAAGTAAGTCGAAGGAAAAACGGTCGAACGAAAACGTTTCCTATAAACGCTGCCTTAATCACTTACATATATGATTGAGTTCTAGAGAAAAGTTGTAGCCTGATAATGCCTACAAAAAAAGTCAGCATATGTATAACTTTTATATTTAATTCACATAAAGTAGTTTTTTTATATAAAAAAATAATAATTTAAATCCTTAAGTGATGTTTATTGGTTATATCAACAACAAATATGTCAACAATAATTCTTATCAAAATGTGATGATGATATAACTGAACCACAGCAACGCGTGGCCGCTAGTTCAGCTAGGGATCAATAAAATAAACTAAAGCAGAAAAAAGGTGCGGACAAAGAGTCTGGAAAAAATAAAAGAAAAAAAAATCTTTAAATATATAAATATCAATTGGAGGGGGGACGGATATATAAATAGGTATCTTACCACCAGAATAAACCAGGCCTTCATGTAACGGCCCGACATGGTGTCCCATTTTGAGTGCCCCGGTTCGTGTGTCCACCTGCCTAAGAGTTGTGCCTTCCCCAAAGAAGAGTGGCTTCTTCGCGTCTACCACGATCCAATCGAAGTAAGTCCTCCAATTCCTGTGAGGTTCACCTGGCTGAAAGATAAAGGGCACTTCAAGCGGTGATCGCTCAGTTGATAGCGTGTTCGGACACCATCTCGACAGCGCGTTTAGACACTGTGTCGATAGTGTGTTCAGACACTGTGTCGATAGCGTGTTCGGAAACCGTGTCGATAGAGTGTTCGGAAACCTTGTCGATAGCGTGTTCGGACACCGTGTCGATAGCGTGTTCGAACATCGTGTTTGGACACCGTGACATTAGCGTGTTAGGACTCCGCGTGTGTAGCGTGTTAGGACAACGTGTCGATAACATCTTCGAACATCTTGTTTGGACACCGTGTCGATAGCGTGTTAGGACACCGTGTTGAAAGCGTGTTTGGACACAGTGTCGATCAACGTAGTTCCGAATCTTCAGTGATGAGCAATGGCTTTCGGTAAAACTATAGCATGGTCTATATTTTCTAAGACCGCCGCCTCTTAGTTATCAAGTTGACAATCTGTCTCTAACATATCTAACATCAGATGAATTATGATCAAACACTAAAATATATAAAGATGAAAATTGTTAAAAATGAAAAGTATATTCTGTTTTCATTTGTAATAGATTTCATATATTAGAAAGAAAATTAAAAAATCGCATTATATTTGCTCAACAAAAGTTCACACGGCAATAATTATAGAGTAAAGACAAGAAGGAAGTTTCACATTACACTATCTACGTTGAATGTGACGTAAGCGTTTAGTTACTACAGATCTAATATCATCAGTGATTCTTAAGTTATATAAACAGTGTCAAATGCGAAATTTTGCATAAACTGGATAAAGGTTCAGTATTATAGATACCTTTTTGCAATTCGCCAGTCATCAATTAAACACTATCCGTGTTATTACAAAAAAGTTAAATACGTATTAAATACTTGGTTCAAAAAGGTTACATAATAACTGCACCGCGCTCGCCCGAGGCAAGTTCGCGTTATCCTTTTTTCACAAGTCGTTACCTAACGTAACCAAAGCGAGACAAAATAGCAAGATGGCGAACATTCAACGACCGCGGTCCATTTAATATGAGACCTTTTTAAAGCCAGGGTTCAATACGTATTTAACTTTTTTGTAATAAAACCGTTTACGTTTTTTTTTAATGAAAAATTATTTATTGTAATTGCTTAACTTATTTATTTTCTCATTATCTACCCTTGAGTACATCCAGCGCTGTATATCATATATGTTAATACGTGAAGCATAAACTTTGTATCCCTTTTTAACGGAATTGGGCGAACGGATGAACGTGAAATTTGGCATAGTTAAAGTTTATATGGAGGAGAAGTGCAGAAAGCTATTTATTATATATAAAATGTATTAGAAGAACATTAAATTAAATAAAAAAGACATTTTGACATGTGTCAATAAAGGACTTCAAAAAAGGTTGTAAAAGAGGTTGCTAGGCTCGACTGTATGTATTATTTTACTCTTACGTTCCAATTACCCTTTATCATTCTACATTCAACAATGATATTAACCCTAATAAAATTCAAACTAAAAAAAATCAATGAGCTATGGTCGAATGTGTAGTAAGTTGAAATGTATGAAAGTAAGTGTGTAGGAAAGTATATTAACGTAATCTAATATAGTCAACAAGAAAAGTGGCCTGGTAAGGTAATTATAATAAACGAGTTCTTGATTCACTCACCGGAACGTGAGTAACAGATGACCGCGACAAACCGAAAAATGTCTTAGAACAAAAAAGAAATCTATACTAATATTATAACGAGGTAAAGTTTGTGATGTTGCAGGGGGTAATCTCAGGAACTACAAATCCGATTTGAAAAATTGTTTCAGTGTTATATGGCTCATCTATCGAGGAAGGTTATAGGATATAAATCATCACACTAAGACTTATAGGAGCGGAACACCAATGAAGAATGTATCAAAATCGGGGTGTTTTTTCCTCTGGAAGTATTAAAAGTAACTTAAAAGTATTTAAAGTAACTATTCCACGCGGACAAAGTCGCGGGCAGAGGTTAGTTAAATGATAAATTAGGCAACTGCACACAAAATACAAACCTTCGCACCATGCGGAAAATCAAATAGATAATTCATAATTTTATCAGTGAAGTTGTAATCGCTGTTTGTAAGTATGAACAGCTTGGCGCCGCTCTCTCGTATCCGCGACAAAAACATTGGCAGTCTCTCATCCTTCTTCAGATACAGATCTAGATTTTCTGTGGTTTTCTTCTTTAGGTCACCATGTATATGAACGTAGTCTACAGCGTTTCTAACATCTTGGAATATAGATTTGAATGACATTGCCAGATCGCCGCATCGCACTCCAGCTTTCACTCTACGACATATTACAAAAGTGGCGATTTTATAACATCACTAACATGAAATACAAAGCAATACAAAACTATTATTTGTAAATAAATTTCATTTTTATCTCGGCCCTATTTTATATAATAAACTAAATAAAATTCTTGATATATATCCAATAAATAATCTTACATGTAAGGAAGTTGTTACATCCTGGTTCAATACGCAGAAATATGAAGACATAGAAAACTTATTTCCAATCATACGATAATTATAAATAGAATTATAGAATGGATAGAAGAATTATATTATGGTAGAATTATAAATAACTAGCGGGCCCGGCAGACTTTGTCCCGCCCTGATTATAAAAAAATCCTTGACCAATTATATACCAAAACATTCCTCATGAATCACTTTATCCACTGGTGAAAACCGTTTGAAAATCCGTTCAGTAGTTTTTGAGTTTATCGCGAACAGACAGACAGACAGACGCGGTACGGGACTTTGTTTTATACTATGTAATAATGATTAGGCATATTTATACACATTCATACATATACACACTTATCTATACTAATATATAAAGCTGAAGAGTTTGTTTGTTTGTTTGTTTGTTTGTTTGGTTGAACGCTATGATCTCAGGAACTACCAGTCCGATTTGAGAAAGTCTTTCGGTTTTAGATAGCTCATTTATCGAGGAAGGCTATAGGCTATATATAATCACGCTAAGACCAAAAGAAGCAGAGCACCAATGAAGAATGTTTCAAAATCGGGCACTTTTTTTGCTTTTTAGCGATTACGTTATTATTATATACGTTGCCATGGTAACGTAGTAAGTAGTAGTAATAATATTCGAAACTTTGAAAATGTTAGCGTTGATACTTACCACACAACTTCAGAATTGGCAGTATGGATTAATTCCTTCGCCTATGAACTATTTGAATTGGAAAAAAAAAACTTTGAAAATGTTAGCTTTGATACTTACCACATAACTTCAGAATTGGCAGTATGGATTAATTCCTTCGCCTATGAACTATTTGAATAGGAAAAAAAAAACTTTGAAAATGTTAGCTATGATACTTACCACATAACTTCAGAAAGTAAAAAGTAAAATTCCCGTTAAAATAGGTCCAGTCGTTTTGGAGATTACCCAGGACAAACAAACAAACAGACAAAATATAATAATATAAAAATATAGACAAAGTATAAAAAAAGTTTTTTTTGGTCATTTGTAGCCATATCCATTCGTCAAAAAGTTGTTATTTTAATTGTACATACACAAACTTTATTTTTATAATACGTAATTAGTCCGGTCTTCACGAAACTTGCACGACAGATATCTGATTTTATAAAAAGTAATTCAAGCAATTTTAGTTTATACTAGCTGTCAACCGTGGCTTCGCCTGCAATGTTATCTTCAAAACGGTTAGACTGATCTTCACGATACTTGCATTGACAGATATCAGATCTTGTAAAAAGTAATTAAAGCAATTTTAGTTTATACTAGCTGTTAACCGTGGCTTTGCTCGCTGTGCTATCGTCAAAACGGTTAGATCGATTTTCACAGGACTTTTACTGGTAGATAGCGAACCTTATAAAAAGTAATTGAGGTTATTCTATTTTAGACTAGCTGTTACCCGCGACTTTGTCTGCATGAAATTTAGTAAGGTTTCAACTCATTCTTTATTTTTAATAAGAGAAATAATTATCAGTTTATTGTTTAAAATTCGACAATATAATTATTAATAATTTTAATGATATAGAGGTCTTCCTAATAATATCTTAGATTATAAAAGTATTACGTAAAGAGTTCCATAATACAATTTCTTGCGGAACAGACAAGTGATTATTTTTTCTATAGTCACAATATCTTAATTATAATAAACGCAATGTTTTTTTTATATCATAGGAGTCAAACGGACAGGCGGGTCACCGGATGTTAAGTGATGATCACCGTCCATAGACACTTGCAAGACCACGGGGTCGCAAGTGCGTTGCCAACCTGTCTTGGGGAGAGGGACACACATACACCCCGTTATAAACATTGTTTAAAATATGCAACATATTTCCTAACATATTTCATCGATGAAGGCGTTTATACTTCGCGGAAATCAATCATCAAAAATTAGGTTGGACATTACTTAGCACTTCACACAATGTTATGTTATTGCCATTACATAGTACAAAACAAAGTCCCCTACCGCGTCTGTCTGTCTGTCTGTTCACGATAAACTCAAAAACTACCGAATGGATTTTCATGCGGGTTTCACCAGTGGATAGAGGGATTCATGAGAAAGGTTTTGGTATATAATTTGTCAAAGATTTTTTTTATAATCAGGGCGGGACAACGTCTGCCGTGCCGGCTAGTTGTCATTATAAATATCGAATAGTTCCATAAAATTATATATCTTCTTCTATACATATATCAAAATAATAAAATTGCATTATGGTTATCAGTATCGTGTATACTTTCATACCCAATCAGTGTTTTTTTTATTATTTTGATATTACATACAGACACTTCATTTTTATTATACCTTTAATACAATTTAAAAAAAAACCCGTGCGGATCTGCGTGTACAGTTAGTTAATTATAAACTTTAAATTCTGTTATGTTTAAATATATCTATTCACTAGCTGTACCCGCAGATCCACACGCGTTTTATTTTTAAATCGTATTAAAGAATTATAAAATTGCGAGAATGTGTACAATTATAGAAATGCTCTTTAAAGACAATTGCATTTACGTCGCCACTAAAAGTAACATGTAACGTGTACATTAGATACATAAATATTAATAGCATGCCAAATTAGATTTGTCATCAGCAACATATTTGGAACCTTAACCCACCATATAACTACCTTAGTGCTCATTTATCCAGTTAAGGAACTAATGAAACATTAACTTAAAATATTATAATAAAGATTTACATTACATTTAATATAGTTAAATATATCGACAATACGGACATATGATATCTATATAATAAAGGATTTAAGATATATTGTTCCATAATGTATAGCTTATAATTTGCATTACTTTCTTATATAGTGTTAGTGAGCACTGAGTTTGGTATATAGTAGGTTGAAGTTCCAGGTATGTTGCTGATGATAAACCCTATCCCATTCGATATACTATTTGCATTCTTATATCTAATGCACACGTTACATATAACAGTTGACGTGCGTGTCGTAGTTACAAATGCTTTTGAAAAAGCTTTTCTGTAATGTACACACCCACTCACAATTTTACATTTCTTTAATATATTTTTTAAAAAGAGCGTGCGGAGCCGCGGGTAACAGCTAGTTATATATAAAACTAGTTAGACACATCCAAATTTAATATGTACTCGTATATTATGTATGTTGATAAATATTTTATTTATCACAGTATACTCTATATATCCATATATTATGATGTAATTAAATTAAAATGTTTGTAAGCTATATCTATGACACGCTAATACGTCACAGTACAGAGATTAGCGTCTGAGATACAGGCTCGGCCTAGTTCAGGCGCTAAGATACATAGATATGTAACAATACTGTATATAATAATATAAACGTTTTGTATTATAGTGTATCTTGTTGTTGAATAAACTTATTATTATTATTAAACGTTACAACGGAATCTCTGAAATTATCTTGATCCCGCTTCTATAGACCTCCAGAGTGATCAATGTGAGTATAAAAACATACCTTTATGTATATTAAAATAACTATTACGATAATGTTAGTTAGGAACAATGATTCAACTTTGTTTATACCGTTAAATTTATTGCTGAAAGTTGCAGATTAGATAACGCATTATTGCCGCTCGTTTAAAAATAGCCACAGTTAAATAAGTTATACATATAACATTTAAGTGCACATTTAGTGAAATATATAATGGCTCTTAGTTTTGAATAACGTATAGGTGTGTATTTAGATAATCGCTCAGTGCACTGTAATTAGATAAGCATCAACACGATCTTTTTTAACCGTGTCATTATATGTCTACTAGCTGACCCGTGCAACTTCGTCTGCATCAAATCGGTTATGTAATTATTTACGACATCACATTAGAAACCTCAAAAATAACAGTTTTTCTCCACTATTTAATGTAGTCCCGTGAAGCCGTTAAGACCTTGCTTGGACAATGGCGTAGTCATTTCGAAAAAAAAAACTCCACTATAATGGATGTTATTATACATATAAACCTTCCTCTTCAATCACTCTATCTATTAAAAAAACCGCATCAAAATCCGTTGCGTAGTTTTATAGATTTAAGCATACATAGGGATATAGGGACAGAGAAAGCGACTTTGTTTTATACTGTGTAGTGATAATAAATTAATAAAGTCAATTTAAATCTTTTATTGATTATAATTCTAGGAAAGTAAAAGGGTATTCAATGTACTTTAGAAACTCTTGAGAGAACACTTCGGAAGTCTACTCAAAAGAAATAGAAATAGCTGAGTAATACGGCATTTAGGGCAGTTTTTTTTAACACGGTGACGCGATTATAACCGTCTCAAGTAACCCATTCATACTACGTTTTATATGAAACATATAAAATATAATACACGGTTTGTATACAAAAAAGACTGGATACACGCTACAGTACTGTGAGTGATAGAGAGAGAGACAGGTTTCACATTCCACTAACAGTTTTATTGCTAACAAATGAAATCGTTAAAACACTTATTCGTAACCTGTTTAAAAATAATAAGCATGATACTTATTATTCACTATTATTTTTATATATTATTATTTACTATACGACTGGAACAATGAAACATACTGAACGGGAGAAGAATATATCTTCACGGTTTAGCGAAGCGGCGATACATTATTATGATTTTCTCTTTTAATTAAAATAAAAAAATTACCACCTAAAACTAGCACTACAGTATAACATCTGAACATTCTGGAAATGTTAACAACATGATGACTATTCTTAGAGCTTGCAATACAAATAAAGTCGACGACAAAATTAAAATCACGACTTATATCGTATACAGTACGAAATAATACCATCTTCAATGGCATCATGCTTATATGTCTCTGACACTCTCTAACACAGAATTCTATTTGGAATTTGTCACAGGTATTCGTTACCTAATACTATATCTATATAACAATCGTTTCTAACAAGATCACCGCTACCGGTATGCAAATAATTTACTACGGAATGTAGTTCCATTCACTTTCCAAGGTGCTAATTATGTAAATTCTTGAGCACTTCCAATGTCTATTCAAGAAATTTAGTATAATAATACCTTGTGATAACTTATAAAACGCATAAGTATATGTGGACAGAACTAAAAATAACCATTTCCTTCTTTGAATAATATAACCGGTTTATCATCGACCAGTTGTTTACACAACTGATATTTATAATAATAGTCAATAATAACCATAGAAGTGGCAAATTACATGTTTTGTTTTTAACAATAACTAGCGGGCCCGGCAGACGCTGTCCCGCCCTGACTATAAAAAAAAACCTTGACAAATTATATACTTAAACCTTCCTCATGAATCACTGTATCCACTGGTAAAAACGGCATGAAAATCCGTTCAATAGTTTTTGAGTTTATCGCGAACAGACAGACAGACAGACGCGGTGGAGGACTTTGTTTTATACTAAGTAATGATGTATTATTGAAATATAAATTAAAATATCGAGGATTACACATAACAACAACATTCAGATTATTCTATATGCTATAAAATATTAAACATTAGTAAATAATAAAACAAATCGTCTCATCTTGTAAGTACAAAGGTCATGCATTAAAGTAGCGACAGAACTAAACAAAATAGTATTACTGATAACTCAAATACAATATTACCTAAATTAGGTAGATATGTGCGATATTTTATCGGCAACGTTTATAATCTGCATTTATCTTATTTCAAATGCCAAATGTTTATATCGGCTTAAATTATTTGCTAAAGTATGTATAGAACTATAAATTATATCTAATATCAACTAAATAAGATCTACTATATAATATTCGAATTACAAATATGCCTATTTGTAAATGTGAGACGATATTGCAATTATTTCCTCAGTTAACTTGGACTTTAAACTTACCTTGTATACTGCGGCGAGTTCGTAAAGAAATCGATTAAGCACGCTATCAGATATGTTTCTGGAAGGTTGAAAAGCGTGTTCAAAACGTAAACTCTCGACTCGTCCAATGTCAAGAATTTATTCGGATACAATTCGTATACTTGTGAACTGAAATAGATGTACAAAATATTTGTTTAACATATTAAAAGCACCACCCATTCGGTCGATCGGGTTTCTGACCGTAATAAGATTAATCGTAAATATTTGGTTAAATGTATGAAAAAACGTTCAGATAATGGTTAATAAGCTAACATTGTATAGATATACTTGTATATGTCAAATGAACAAGGTGACAAGTTGTATTTGGAATGTGGAAAAACACTAAGAAAACATTGTGAGGAAAAATCTCACGCGTTATCTAATAATTGTATTTTTACACTGTTTTTACGTACAACCCAATACTGTTTCTTTTATAAGTGTAGTCAATTCATACCGACAAAAGCGTCTGCTTAAATAACGAGGACGCCATGCACATCCTTATAACGCTTTATTAAACTACGCACAATTCTCCTGATATTGCTCAAATGGTTAATTTTTGGTAGACGAACGCGTCATTTTACACAAAAAAAATATATAAATAGAATGTAGGAAATTTACATAATTTATATATAGCTGTAGCGTAAAGTCTATATAACGACACTTAAGGGACAGCACTTTTTATAACGTTATTGAAATGGAGAGAAGAATCAATATTATTTTACTATTATAATATGTTTTTACTAACAAAGTATAAAATTAACAAAAAACCACTTTAATATTTATACGAATAACAATGCTTATTGCGTATAGTTTGTTATTTTCGTCAGACGTTGTTTGCTGAATTTTAATCGCTTATTTTATTCATAGCCTGGGACACTGTGGCAGCAACATTATTATCTAGTCCCGTGAAGCTGTTAAGGCCTTGCTTGGTCAATAGAGTAGTCAATCGAAAAAAAAAACTTTATTATACATTAGGTGTGCCCACGACACAGTCCGCGTGAAGCCTTATAAAAAAACAGTGATTAATAAAATCATCTGAGTCTATTAAGTCCATTTACTTATTTACTTTTCTCTCGTACTTAATTCGTGTCGCGATTAAAATTACAATAGCTTTTGATAGAGTGAACCGATTTTAATGAAGCAAAGACTAAAGATGTTACTCGAGTATATACTTTATGATTTTCTTGGTGAAGTTTTACCGTAAACGCAGTACTTTAACAGTGATCCGTGTTCAATGTTTTCTTTGTTCTTCCATGTTATAGACATGTAAGAGCGACTGAATCCAAAGTATTTTCCAATATCACCTATCTTTTTTCCTGCTCCTGATGCGCGTATTATTCAAAGTTTTTAGTCGATACACAATGATTTTGTAGGTGGTAGAGCCACGCTGTAGCTATTAGTAGTTTCAGCATGAATGGGCCGGCTCGTCCGGGGTAGTACCACCCTCTCACAGAAAACCGACGAGAAGTAACAGTGCTTGCATTATTGCATTTCGTTCGGTCAGTGAGAGCGCCGGAGGTCCAACTCCCTTCTCCCTTTCCCTTCACCTACCCCTACCCCTACCCCCTCCCCCATAAACAAGCTGACAACGCACTTGCGTCTCTCCTGGTGTTGCTAGTGTCTACGGACGATGGTGATAACTTAACATCGGATGACCCACCTGTTCGATTGCCGCTTTTGATATAAAAAAAAGATTCCTACTGACTATGTTCACAGTTTGAACGTTAATGATTAACCACGACTATGATAATGCATAAATAATGGACAATAAACTAACGAAAGTCAAGCAGCCAAGATAAGTCACGTGGAAGGATATCACAACAAACAAAAGAACGGTTTTCTTAGAGTTTTCCGTACGTGTGACGCCGCTTCGCGAGGTAAATACGTGTTAAACAATAAAGAAACAAAAAGACATACACAGCCGCTGTTCCTATTTATCTCAACGAACTTAAAAAGTGCTGTTTATTGCTTAATAACGACGTATTGTTGTCGTTATTTAGAGTCGATGTGATGGTACACTCACCATTGTATGGACAACAAGGTAAACCAAACAAAGTCAAGTAATTTCGACATTTAACCTAGTCCGGTGAAGCTGTGAAGACCCTGCAGGGTCAATAGCGTAGTCAGTTCGAGAAAAAAAAAATCGACATTTAACTCAAACAACTCATTTAAATCGAGTGGCGTTAATTAAAGTTTACAGTGTTTTTCGAAATGAATACACGGTATATAGAACATAGGATAAATTTAATAATTTAAAGGAAAACAAAACAAAACTTACTGTTTTAAAAATTCAAATCCATGGACACATACTAATATATTACCATAAGCATCCACTTTTAATAAATTTCCATATAACGTGTCGAACCACAAACCTCTGAAAAATTCAAAATGAATTATTTATTATGTAAAAACTGTTCTTTATCGAAGAGTCAAGGACTGACGAAATAATATCAAAAACGTTAAATATAAAATTCCTCTACATGAGTTATCATCATAAAAATGCATAAACAAGTTACTTTGAAAGTAGTTTTTAATATTTTAACTTCGATCAACAATAACTAGATAAAGGGTCACATATTTTTTTTTTTTTTTTTAAACTTATATGGTGACCTGGCAAGGTCTTTACAGCTTCACCGGACTATAAAGGGTCACATACAAAATGTGTAGCTATTTGTTTACTAAGTAAAAGAGAAAAAAAGTTTTCAAACAGTTTTAAGTTCAACCTAATTATAACCATAACACCTAGTAATAAAGTCACAAATGTTCAAAATATTATGTAATACTTACGATAAAACGAGCAAAGCAATAAATTACTCCCCTCAAAATGAATAGACAACATAAACAACATTTAGTGTGAATTCAACCTTAACACGTAATAAAAAAAGTACGTTTTCCCGTTATTGTGCGTGTTTGTGAGGGGCGAGGCCAAACATTTGTATCACAGGTTTAAAATCGGTAATTTTGTTCAAAATTTGATATTATTTGTTACTTTAAAGCTTAAAATATAACTTATTCAACGTGTATTTAGCGAAAGTAAGATACTCCGGCCGTTAAATTGCTTTTTCGGGTATTATTTTCGCATCTTTTGAATACACTGCGGCGTGTGAAACGTGCTTACATTGGTTGTGTTTCAAACAAACTAAACAAAATAAAAACTTACATTTCAAGTGAGCTGTTATTTACCGAGGCGTATTTTTCGCGCCGACCTGATATCTAGTTACTGTTGATCGAAGTATTTTAATAAACAAGCCTAAATAACATTAAGAAACAAATTGTTCTTTTGAACAATTGAAGCCCCAATATACCCTCCTACGACCAACTTTGCAGGAAAATCTTCAAGTTCCAAGGTTTTCTCTATTTATTCGTACTAACACGAACTTTACAAGTAGGTTACTTACCTCACTGGAAACGAAGGATCGTATTCAAATTCCAATATTTCCTCTGGATAACCTTTGGCTACTAATCTTTCTTTGGTTAAATTAAATCCGAGTGTTTCGTACTGAGGCGATTTGTATTCTGAAAAGTGATTTATAGGCATATAAAAAGATTTAAGACACTAAAACTTGCGATCTCATATATTTATTTATACACACCGGCCAATGTGTAGTCCATATCGAATCCATAAAATTTTACATTCTCTAAATGTAGTGACCTGTTTACGAAAATTCTGGAACAAAAAAAAATAGCATACATTATTTTTATATTCGCATCAAAATCAAGTTTTAAGGAGAATCGCGATACTTAATTAATTTTAAAGATTTCTTATGTTTTTTTTTATTCTAGAAATGTCGCTCTAAATCGAGACATCTTTACGATCGTTACATATTAATTACGTTTTTTTAGTTCCTAAGATATATAAATATAGTCTGTATTTCCTATAATAGATATTTATCTATTATAATGAAAGAATAGAACGTTACAATTTTTAATACTCGAGTAGGAATAAATTATCTGTTTCTTATATAAACTTATGTGGACCAACAAAGGCCGCCTAAAATATTATTCACCACTAGCCGATAACCGCAACTTCGTCTGCGTCGTTTATTACCTCATCCATACTAATATATAAAGAGATAAAGTTTGTGAGTTTGCGACGTTGTAGGGGGTAATCTCAGGAACTGCTGGTCCGAAAAATTCTTTCAGTATTATATAGCTACTTTATCGAGGAATATCATCACGCTAATACCAATAGGAGCGGAGCACCAATAAAGAATATTTCAATATCTGGGTTTTTTCCTCTTGAGAGCTTCCGCTGCGTATTAGCGTTAGCTCAAAGTAACTATTCCACGCGAACGAAGTCGCGGGCAGTGGCTAGTAATAATATATCTAATATATTTTACAGAGAAAAGAACATAAACACCTAAACACGTAAATCTTATCAAAATTATAAGATATCTTGTGATGCTTGTTCTAGAATGAGACCGAGTGACTAAGTACCAAAGCTAAAAAAATCTACCCATTAGTTTTTGCGTCATGCGCGCATAATTGCATACCTGCATCATTTTATTTATATATAGATTTCCTTACAAAATTATAATTATCGTAACGAAAGTAACACATATCTTAGTATATACATACATTATTATATAGCTATCATATAAAACTTATATCTATATATAGTCTGTGCGTATATATAGAGGTCTTCACAACGCATCGCACTTTACAGAAGCACGTCATACTTATTACAATAGTTTTTGTTCGTATTTATTCTATACATAGAAATCATCGACTGCGTGTACATTATGAAACACGCTTGAGAGAAAGCGAAAGCCGTCTGATTCATACAATGCTACACTACACACGCGCTTTATTATTAATCGGGTCAATTTATATTCCAAATATTAATGAGACGGTTATAAATAATCCGTATCATATTATTCCTGTTCCTCAGATAGTGACGAAATAAACTATACCGATGTAATGTGTATCGTGCAGAGACACAACTGAGATGCGCAAATGAGTAACCTATTTCTGTACCAAAACATGTTTTCACAACTAAAGGTCGAGGACAGTTTATATTAAGTTTTCGATGTTTAACTTCGATAAGTGCATTCAAAGGATAGCCGAATCATTGATTCGCTTGGTTTAACTAACGCGATGTGTATGTGGGTAATTGTATAGTCAGTTAAAAGATAATGTCATATGTACGCTGTCAAGGTGTTTCGAGTTTACGCAACCAACACGTTTGAAGGTTGCAGTAGATAAAGAGTTACGTGTAACAAGCGAAAGTTAAAACAGCGTACCAATTATCATAAATAAATGGGACGCCCCATAAATTACGTGACACGAAATACATAATTTTTTAAACCATCCCGTCATTCTTATTACACGTGGTCTATTCTATACATCTAATAAGAATGTCAATCTAACGTATCTGTACTATTTCGATTTTTATAAAAAATATTGTTGCAGGTCGCAGGAATAACAAATAAAAAGTCGTTTTAATCATTTTTAGAAATGTCTCTAGAAATTTTTAGACACGCATCACTGCTAAAGTACTGTGTTCACAATAAAACAACACTAAGGGTATCATAAAGCATATCTTCAAGAATAACTTAGTGTTTGTTTCATTAAAATCGGTCCACTTTATCAAAAGTTATTGTAATTTTAATAACGCGGTGTAAGTACGAAAGAAAAGAAGATAAGTAAATGGACTTAATACATTCAGATAACTCTATTAATCTTTTACATAAGGTTCCACGCGGACGAAGTCGCGGGCACAACTAGTACTTAAATAAAATCAAAAATTGGAAAATATACATAACCAAACAAAGCAAATGAACCATGGACTGTGAAATTTTTTGACGACAATCTCTTCATAATGCGCAAAATCCTTGTTGCCATTTATTTGATACTAGCCGACCCGTGCCCACTTCGTTGGGCGGTAATAGGCATTATCAGGCTACAACTTTTCTCTAGAACTCAATCATATATGTATATCTCATAATTAAGGCAGCGTTCATAAGAAACGTTTTCATTCGACCATTTTTCTCCGACTCCCCAGATATTACCCCCTACAACCTCACAAACTTTACCTCTTTATAATATTAGATTATAGATAATATAATCAGTTAATAGCTTCTGCCCGCGACTTCGTACGCGTGGAATAGTTATTTTAGGCTAAGACGCAGCGGAAGCTCTCAAAAGGAAAAAATACCCCGTTTATAAAATATTTTTCATTGTTGCTCCGCTCCTATTGGTCTTAGCGTGATGATGTGTAGCCTATGATACTCACAAATAACGTGGCTTTATATTGGTAAAAGAATTTTCAAAATTGGTGTAGTAGTTCCTGAGATTACCCCCTACAACTTCACAAACTCAAACTCTATCTCTTTATAATATTAGTATATAGATTATAGCCCCTGCCCGCGACTTCGTCCGCGTAGTAATAGTTACTACTCTGGACTAACACTGACCCACAGCAGAAGCTCTCAAAAAGAAAAAAAACATCTCGATTTTGAAACATTTTTCATCTGTGCTCCGCTCCTATTGGCTTTAGCGTGATGATATGTAGCCTATAACCATTCTCGATGAATGAGCTATATAACACTGAAAAAATTATTCAAATCAGACCAGTAGTTCCTGAGATTACCCCTTACAACGTCACAAACTCACAAACCCACAAACTGTACCTCTTTATAATATTAGTATAGATGATGACGTGTGTTGTGTGTGTATGTTGATTAGTGGCTATGCATGATGAAGAATATAGACCACAAATACCACACGATCGTTTAAATAAGTATGTCTCGACACTAACTATATACGAAACTTGCTTTAAATATTACTCCGAGATCCACATAGTAACATCGGATCAAATTTACCTTCCAAATCATTTCCTACGGGTATATGGTCTAACATATGTTTAATAAAAAGGTGCGGTGGATAAACCTCTCCCGTAATAAACAATCGTCGGAAATTGCAACAGGACATAACCTCGTATTTCATACTGTGATTTTCATTTTAATACTTTAAATGCATACATGTGACGTCCGGAGTTTATGACTCGCCACCGCATTGCCAAACAACTTCACACTTTTATGACCTTCTCCTCTAAACATCTTTAACGTGCGACTTTAATCTGTGGATGACACCTAAGGCAGTCCTATTTTGTGTTGCTAAGTTGATATACTTCGATAAGAACAACAAACCGCAACGACGTGACCGAGGAACATTTTTTATACAAATAATTGATGAATCACACCGATATGGGAAAATTGTTTTAACGTGACGAAACGAGACGTTTCTATTGAATGGAAATTTTAAATAGCATGTTCACATAATAATTCTACTTCTTTCAAGTTGAAGACCGGAATTAGTTAAACATAATTTACGAGTCAGTCTCTCGACAATAGATCTTAAGTTACTTTACAATAAAGAATAAAAATATATTTTGTCACAGTGATAATTAAAACGTATTCTTTAGCAGATTTGAAAAATTTACCAATTTTTTGACAAGATAATTAAAAAAAAGCTTCATACATAATTGTGTTTTGAACGTAGCATCGTTCTACGCACTTAGGACGTGTGAATATATTCTCAGGTACATATCCATTCGATGAGTGAGATGATTCAAATGTTCTTTATGTAATCTTTCTTTGTCTTTGCATCATTACAAACAAAACATCATATCAAGAAGTAATATCACAATTTACATTTTGCCTCAATGTCGCGAATATAACACGGTCATGAGCCAAATTTAAATTCTGGCGTCCGTGGTCATATCTCCAGGTTAATAAATTAATGCATTCGAGCAGTGACAGAACGTATGCGCCCACTTACAACTGGCTAACACTTTCTCTGGAAAGAATTCCAGTGTCATGCCAAGAACTAAGACCGAAACTTGAATTTAAATCAGATCGTTCTAATAATTTCTTCGTAATACTATTTCTCATGATATTTTTGTAAATGATCAAAATACTGTTCACGTCAGCAAATTTATATTTAAAACATTTTATTCTGAGACCGCGAGGATACAACCCGACCTATACAAAACAACATGAACAGTTGTGTGACCATTACAAATCATTCTAATAAAATACCGCCATGTCATTATAGAGTATTAAAATGATATTGCTAATTTGTAGGATTTCGATAGTCTATACATATAATAAGAATGTAAATCTAATGTGGACGCATACACGCTTACACATGCAAGTGGAAGGGTTTTATTTTTTCCCTTATCAAACTGAAATAGTTTAGAATATTATCCGATACTAAATATATATAAGAGTTGTTGAGGTATGTATGCTTGGTACACATATATGTTTCAACAACTCATATATGTATGAATAGTTAGCTTAGCTTAGGTTAGCTCAGATGCATGTATCAGGAAACAGCCAAAGCCGAGGTGTGCCGTGCACCCTTGACTTAGTTGTCAAAATAAAATCGGCTGAGTGCCTTAAGCGCTCGCCTTAGTAGTCCGGTGAAGCTATTAAGACCTTGCATAGTCAATAGCGTAGTCAGTTCGAAAAAAAAAAGTAAATCTAATGTGTCTGTACTTTTTCGGTTTTCGTGAAAAAATTTGGTTTAGGTTTCTAGGTAATAATAAAAAGAATTTCAATCATTTTTAGAAATATCTGTCTGTTTATATGAACACGCATCACTGCTAAAGTACTGCATTCATAATAAAACTTCACCACGAAAATCATAAAGCATATCCTCGAGTAACATTTAGTCTTTGTTTAATTAAAAACGGTCGACTGTATTAAAAGTTATTGTAATTTAAATGACGACGCGACTTAAGTACGAGAGAAAAGTAGAGAAGTAAATGGACTTAATACATTCAGATGATTTTATTACTCACTGTTTTTTTTTACATTATGTTCCACACGAACAGATTCGCGGGCACAGCTAGTATTAGATAAATACTAACTAGGTAATTAGCCTAAACAAAAAAAAACAAATTTGAGCTTAGTAGTTTAACTGAAAAGAATTTTGTCGAAAATTGAATATTATCCAATTCACTATTTATTTTTAACTAGCGGACCCGGCGGACGTTGTCCCGCCCTGATTATCAAAAAATCCTTAACAAATTATATACTAAAACGTTCCTCGTGAATCACTCTATCCATTGGTGACAACCGCATGAAAATCCTTTCGGTAGTTTTTGAGTTTATCGCGAACAGACAGACAGACAGACGCGGTAGCGGACTTTGTTTTATACTATGTAATGATAATGATAATGATAATGGGTGACATTAGTATTTAGTAGTCTGGCTATACTTTATACTAGCCTCTGCCCGCGACTTCGTTCGCGTGGGATTGTTACTTTGGGTTAACGCTAACACGCAGCGGGAGCTCTCAAGAGAAAAAAAATATTCCGATTTTGAAACATTCTTCAGTGGTGCTCCGCTCCTATTTGTATTAATGTGATGATATATATAGCTTATATAACCTTCCTCGATAAATTAGTTATAGTTATAGTGATATACACACAGATATAGAGGTAACAATAAAGAAAATCTTGTTCGCGAGAGTTGTGTAACTTATGTAAGCTAAATATTTAGATTGAAAAGTAGGTAGCAAACCCAAAAAATATTGTTGAGGTAACCATTTGTTTTCCCGCTGTTTCATCGATTACGTAGAATTATAGTAAATATTACCATTGTCAAATGCCGTATTAATTTAAAAAATCCTAGAAAGATGGTGATGGTTAACCTTGTTCAGTTATTACGATAACAATATTATTATCTCGTATTTTCAATTGCCTCCAATTTTAGAGCAAAGGCTATACTGGGATAGTTGTCATAGCGTATATAACGCTTAGACAAATATCTCAATAATCATCATCTTCTTACCCTTATCCCACCTAAGTAGGGTCGGCACAACATGTTTTCCTCTTCCACGCTCGCCTATCAGATGTCATCTCAGTCATCACACCTTTTACACACATATCATTTTTCACACAATCCATCCATCCTTTTTTTGGTCTTCCTCTACTCTTATATCCATCGACCGTCATACTCAAAGCTTTTCTAGTTACATGGTCTTCATCTCTCCTCATAACATGCCCATACCATGCTAACCTATTACTCCTTAACTTCTCTGTTACTGGTGCTATTTTCAAACTTCCTCTGATATATTCATTCCTAATATTCTAGTTACACCACACATCCACCTTAACATTCGCATCTCTGCCACATGTAGTTTTCTCTCATCCGTCTCTCTCGTCGCCCAGCACTCAGGTGCGTACAACATTACTGGTCTTATAATAGTTTTATACACCTTCCGTTTGAGTTTCAAGGGCATTCGTGGGTCACAAGCTACACCAGACACCTTTCGCCATTTCATCCACCCTGCATTTATCCTATTCCTCACGTCCTTGTCTATGCAACCATCGTTTTGGATCAGAGAACCGAGATACCGGAAATCAGAGCAGGTTGGTAAGGATATACCATTTAAAGCTATAGGAGAAAAGCTGGATGGACCACCGAAGTCGCAAAACAAATATCTCAATAATAAAATTTTTATTTAATATATTTTAATTACATCACGGAAGTAAAGGTGTTAATGAAGTATGTAACGCGTATTTTGTGACTTTATTCATGAAAAAAAAATCAATAACTAAAAAACATACATATAGCTCCAATGTAAATTTTAACATAAAGCCCTATTCTTCGATGAACTTAAATGAGAGAACAAAAGAATTGAACAATATACAATACACCGATCACGTTACACGAATATTACATACCGCCGTTTTAATGTTTAAATAGCACGCATACTTTACGACTTATTTTGGTGTTGAAACGACACCGGAAAATAATCAAGGCCAATACTTACTCGTTCGGTGCCGCCGTATATCTGTCACCTTTGCCGTAGGATGAACCATTGCTGATAACATAATTCTCTAAATGGATTGCGGAACCGTTTGCCGTTTTTTTATCCTTCATTATTCACTGGTATGCAAAACGTAATACGATATGTTATTGTAACGACTACAATGAACAACTTGTTTAATACTGAGAAACTAAATTCACGATTCGTTTATATAATAGCACGACATAAACAAATTATATGCAAATTACTGGCTAGTGATGTGAACATGACCATATTAGCAACACACAAGGAACATGATTGTTGATATCATTGACAGTAACAAGATTGAAAGACCATGCCTATATTGAATAGCTCTGTGGTTAATTAAAATTGATTTCAACGTTTAGACCTAAGAATAATTATAAATCTTAATAGAAGGGCATATGAAGAAATTTAATTTTATGAGCAATAAATATTAGTAATTAATATAAAAGATTTATCCTTTTTTTCGGGGTATTCCAATAACGCATTTTTATTGATGACGAATATATATATATATGCGTGGTAAAAATTACTCAGGAATATTTTTACAGCTCATAAAGATTCACGAAAACTAACGATACTTAATGTAAATTATGCATCATTATCAGAATTTTAATAAAAAGAAGTAGACAGATAAAGAAATAGACAGAGCATATAAATTAGCTAACAAGTATTTTCTTTTATTAAATACTATAATATTTCCTCGTATGTAAAAAAAAAAACAATATATTGGATTACAAGTACAGAATAAACTTTTTTAGAAATCACTTTAATGATATTTTAAATATTTCGTTCAATTTAAACTTCAATAGATTTCAGGACCATACCTATAATTTTAACAACAAAGTGTAAATGGAAGTCTAATAAACGCCGTAACATTCTTTACTAAGAAAAAAACATGGCTTTTATTTACAAATACCTCATAATCCACAAATGATAAGTTTCGATTTAAAAATGACATCATAATCCTTGACGAGACTGGCATGGGATATAAAATGATTAGTAAATTGGATAGACGTGAACAGGATGCAGTACAGCGCATGAAGGGGAAGCTGCCAGGAAACATACGGCGAATCAATATAATATTACTTGTATAACGCTCTCTACTCAAGCGATAAACTTTATACACAGTTCCCATCCAATTTCTGAACAGTTATTATTAATATTTACTACGTAGGTACATGAAAATGTGCCACCAATTAATTTATAATATTAAAAATGATGCATACATAAATACCGACTATAATAAACATATGGGAATAAACTAGGCTAATATAATAAGACATGTTTCTCGTGAGTTATTGACAAAAACAGCAACACAAGAACAAAGACAGAATTAATAATAACATATGCTATCGTACGAATGAGTTTGGAATGTCAAGAGAAACAAAAACAGTAACAATGAACACTACTAATTCATCCTTCATATATATGTTCAAAACAAATGAATTACAATGAACAATAGAATACAAAGTGGAATCTAAAGAATAGAAAATCGTAGTTAAAATATACTTTAGAATTGTACATAATATATGGTTACGAGTTAAAATTAATGCTAATTTAATATATTGTTTTAAACGAGAGGCAACCGCTTGCACAACACAAACATTGCACAGTTTTCATTCCATACGAATCACGATGCAGGCCTACAAAACAACCTTGTTACAGTCAATGACTCATTATCAAATATCACTTTAATTAACAATATTAAACAGAATACCACGTAAGTCTATAAAATTTAAGGCACTGAATGATTAACAGCCAAAGAGCAAATTAACGTATCAAAAATACCGCGATGATAAAGAACTTTCGATTTAACGAATTGCTGTCGTGCAGTACGATACGACGAGAGCGTTGCGTCGCGTGTACTGACGCTGTTTTGGCGTTCCGCTATAGTCTATGTCGCCCTACACTGCCATAACACAATCACCTCTCCGCGACGTGTCTGCAACCACGAACAGCTGATTTACAAGTTCGACAGACTCACGGTGTTTTTACTTTATATGATAATAACGCAAAATGCGTCTTTTCTCATTTATATAATCGCTTGTAAATAGAAAGAAAGAAAAAAAATATATTTATTGCAGCAACCACACAGATAATATAATAGTATAAAAATAGAGTAACAAGGATGTATATACACACATCAAAAAAGTCTAAGCAACATGCGTGATATTACAAATTTTACCTTTTATATTAATTAATTTTTTAAGTATTTACTCAAACAAAGTGCGTAGGTAAGTAAACTTTTTTGTTATCGATGACATACTGGCTGGTTGTAAAAAAAAAATTTGATTGTTTTGTTTTTTTCATAAAATTCAAATGACTGCGAATTTGTTTGAATTTAAGTGCGTTTTAATAGCTACGTTTAGTCTTGATTTCATAATTTTACCAACCATTTAAATAAAGTTAGCGACAAAATTGAATTGTTAGATATTCTTTAGGTCATGAAGCGACGTCATTTGATGGCAGATGAAATGCAAAGAGCTGTAGGGATGTTGCAAGCGGGAAGTAATCAATCTCAGGTATCTCGACATTTTGGCATTCATAGAAGTGTTATTTGTCGTCTTTGGCAGCGCTACAATAATACAGGAGAACCCGCTGAACAGCATCCAGGCCGTAAAAGGAGTACAACCACTCGGCAAGACCGGTACATACAAATGACTGCAAGACGCCAGCCGATGTTAACCGCTCGAGAAATAAGTTTGAGGCTACAAATTTCAAGTGGCGTTGATGTAAGTCCTGAAACTGTGCGAAATCGACTGCATGAGTACGGCCTACGAGCTCGACGCCCAATCAGGTGCCCAACGATACGTCTCAGGAATCGCGCTCGTCGATATGAATGGTGTAGAGAACGCATAACAACATGGACTCAGGAACAATGGGATAAAATTATGTTTTCCGATGAGTCGCGATTCGGGTTTAAGCCTGATACAAGAAGGGTGCGAGTGTATCGTCGACCCGGAAATACTGAAAGGCTCAGGTGCGTTCAGAAAGTTCATCCATACAGCGGCTCAACAATTATGTTATAAAAATATTATGAAGAACAGGCGAACGGAGCTCGTTTTTGTAAATGGAAACATGAATGCTGAAAATTACATTGAGGATATTCTCAGACCTTATGTCTACCCATTTGCACAAACCTTTGGCTCCGATTTTAGGTTAATGCATGACAATGCGCGTTCACATACAGCTCGGCGAACCAGTGAATACTTTGCAACGGAGAACATCCGGGTATTGCCCTGGCCTGCACAATCGCCAGATCTCAACCCCATCGAGCACGCATGGGACATGCTCCAGAGACGTGTTTTGAAGGACTTGGACGGAGCGACAACAACCCAACAGCTGAAGGATTTGCTACAATTCCATTGGGAGCGAATACCACAAGATGACATAAACAGTCTCATTAATTCAATAAATAATCGTTGCCGACAAGTTCTGAATAGCAGAGGAGACCATACTTTGTATTAAATTGTTCTATTCTTTCACAATAAATACATTTTCTTTAGAAATTTCATTTTGTAAGAAAAAAGTTTAGTTTCTTATGTATCTTAGTTTCTACAGTATATTCTAATAATGTTCATTTCTGTTATTAAAAGAACTTATAAAGACAACAGCTGTTATTTTTACATCATAGAACCCTAAAGATATTATTTTAAAAATAAAATACAACGTTATAATGTGAAGAACCATCCTAAAATTTAAATTACTACATGTTGCTTAGACTTTTTTGATGAGTGTAGAAAAAAAATAAAGAAATGAAACCTATTAAAATTATGCCACGATTTTACTGCAAAGGCGCATAATTCAGCATGTTCTAGCTGCCACCTTTACAAGTGACCTCAGCGCTGATTTTCTATTGTGGCCAAGTGGGTTTATAAATTTAATAATAATAACACTATGTATAGAGTATACATCCTTTATTATCGTCGATTGATTTATTATTTTATTTGTCACTGAGAGGTTCAATTTATGTGGAACAGTGCAGCGGACAAAAATTTGTTACTCTTTAGCACTTTCCAGGGAGTAGATGCAGTGAAATGAGAGACTGCGGACACGAGTAAATCAGCCCCCTGTCTGTAAATATAACTAAATGTGGTTGTGGCCTAAGTTCGTATGAAGTAATATTAGAAAAGTTAACAATGAATATAAAGAATAAGTTCTGCATAGAGATCATATTTAGAGTGCTGTTTTTTTTCTGATTTTTAATCCGTTGCTTCGTGATAAGTATTGGAATATAAAGAGTATATAAACAGTAATGACAACAATAGAAAATATATTTATGAAGAAAAAGTATTTATTGAATAATTACTGATATAAAAGAGTGACATAATTAATACAAAACTACGATTCAATGGTGTTAGTTTTATCCGTTTAAAATAATCAAAACTCTTTCTTCTGTGATCTTTGAAAGCGACGGTTCGCTTGTACGAAATTGTGTTCCAAATTTCAACGTCAAAAAGTATAAATTAATTTGAATAAATTAAAAATCTATTATTGAATGTATGGAAGTACATCACTTCAGAACGACCGCACCCACTTGGCTGAATCTTTTATTTATTTCTGTGTTTGTAATTGTCAAGACAATGTTTGAGAAATCAGTAGGAAAAAGAAAATTTTGGGTATAAAATCTCGGTATAAAAATGTGAGTAAGATCTATTGCTGACATGATGATTTTAATTGATACCTTTCTATTTAATTATTAAAGAAGTACGTAAGTTGCGTATGTATCATTAATCACAAGCTAAATTTATAAGAAAGCATCATCGGAATATCAGAAAAACGGTTACATCTGATAGGACAATGTGTGTATATGCCACGTTAATCTTTTTGACCGCTCTGAAGTAAATGCACAGGACACAAGAACGCGGAAGAGACGAAGGCAGATCAGTCGTTCCCAGTCCCTATTGCACTCACGGCCAGGCCACGCCAACACATGTGCCAGTGTCATGTTAACTTCTCGACTGTATCATGCGCAAGGTCAAACTTAATGCTATATTCGGAGCGGCCAAAAAGTTTGACGCCAATTTACTCTCACTAATTACCTGTCTTTTCGCATTCCGAGCATTATGTTCTAGAATTGTTTAAAATATTTTATTTTACGTTAGTAAATTATACCTAAATTTCTTGTATGTTGGAAATCGTTTAACTGAATAACCTCTACCTATAATAGCTCTGGGCTCAAAGTTGAGTAAACCACAGCTCAAGTAGATAATGACGAGTACAGTAAAGAGTTGATAGTGATAAACTATAAACAAATGTTTACGCAAACAATTAAATTATGGCAGTACTTTTAAGCCCCTTTATTTTCCACTTACCCAGAAGTGTGTGATTAAAAAAAAGCATATAGTATTACACGAATCAAATACAAACTAAATGATCCACTTTTGTAGGTGTTATTTTATAATAATGTTTCTTAACACCCGCAACATTCTTTCCGTCCTTTTTAATCTTAACAACATATTTTATGTACAAAGGAAAAGTTATACATAGCCTCACCCGGCTTGTCTCACTTCTCCACGGTAAGGAAACACATCGCTGGACGCGTAGTGCTTATAAAAATTGTGTAGTTTCTCAACAACTTTATAGTAAATGACGATATCGGGTTTTTTTTTTGATAAGGATCAAGTCTGAGATCTGAGAAGTAAAATTATCAAAATCTAGACAGTAGTTTTTGACTGATACGCTAGCAACGACAGTTATCTACCATTTTATTTATACAGGAACTTTATTTTCTTAAAAAAACACGACATAACACGATTTAGTTGTAAATGTGTCTTATTGCTGTCTTATTTTTTTAAATAATAGATTTGTTTTTAATAGTAAACGACAATAAAAAGTATAAGATAAGGAGTTCAAATCCTAATAAATGTTATCAACTCCAAAAGCTACGTAACGCTAAACATAATTATTTAGATAATACTCTGAAAAGTCGTATATCTGGAATTAAAGATCTCGTTCCGAGGTCAGTCCAGATTACACTTTACAAATAATACAACGGTTTGTAAAAAATATTCATATAAGAAGTTTGGCCAGCTTGCATTGTTCATATTTAAAAAGCCAGTCCATAGAGCATAAAACGTTTATATCTTATTACTACTTTTATATTAACATAGAGGAAACGCAAGTGCCAGTGCTACGGCGCGGAGTCTGGTAGTATTGTGACCATAGATAGGGTTAAATTCTGACCTTGTTGATTAACTGGGAAGAAATATTAATCCTATATCATGTTATTATAATTAATAGAGAAAAATCATAGTATATTTTCTTGTCGTCAACATAATATGTCTAACCTATTTGTGACTAAACATGTACGTATTAAATTCTTATGGATGATGAAATTATTGTTTTGAGTAGTCTTGGACACGGCAAAATGACTGCACTGTGCCTGATGGTAAGCTCAGTACAATCCAAAAATAATGTTGACCACCGAGTGACACACTATCCATCGCCGGTCGCCGCTATTATGCCGGCCTGCGAAAACCTGGATATGCACAGGCTGATCCCGAAACGCGACCCGCAAAAGCTAATCACTATGACGGGCTTTTTCGCCATATGCATGGTGGTTGCGACCCAGTAAGGCTGTAAAACCCTACCACCCCGCTTTCGCCATTGCCTCGTTCGTTATTCAGCAGGGTGCACCAAGTGCAGGTGAGGTTGGCTTGGGTGTCTCCAGTCTTAGATGTTATTTGACACCCCTTACACCCCAAAATGAAAATAGTAGTCTTTTAAAACAATCTAAACACAAATGTTCGTCCAAATCGGCATCGCCACGCGTTTTTTTATTGTTTTTTATTTCATGATTCCATATTTATTATATGATTCCATATTTTTTAATCAATTTTAAAAACGTGATTTTTATATTAAACATTAGTGTATTTTCATTTAAATAATTATATTCAGTTTCTAGCTTGTATGTGACGCTTTACACTCAATTATGAAATACACGTGATGGATAAGTTAGTTTTTCCAAAAATATTATGTGAAAATATAAAAACACAAAACAAATACACACCTGTGTTCAAGCACTCTTTTGTCAAACCAAGTACTATGCATGGTCGTTAGCGATTCCGCGAAACTATCCAATTCAAATTCGCTTCTGTCGACTCTGACCAGAGGCTTATTTATTCCGACTTCAGACTTGTCCGGTATTTCTACGGTTTCATCGCCAGCGAAAAATTTAATTACGGGCCGTTTGTTTTTCGATGAAGAGTTTGCGCGTGCGCGAATATCTTGCGGATTCAGCGACGGGGTTAGAGGGTAAGCACTTTCAAATGCATCGGGCATTTTTATAAAATATTTAGTAACTGCGTAAAATTTACTGAACACGACAAATGTCAAACACCAACTGATGAGTATGGAAAAATTGTTGCGAGTAAATGTAGTGGTAATCATCATAATAATGACCCTACAGAGTGATAACAGATAACCTAAGACATCACTATTCTAAATGATGTTACAGCCCAACAAACAAAATATAATATAATCTATTCACAATGTATCTGGGATACAAATATTTATAATTATATTTCTATGATGACCAAAATATTCACTCTGATGATAACATTTTTTAAAGAATTACTACTTAATTATTCACCAATATTATAGCAGTATTCTTACTACTTACAGTTCTGATTTTTATTAATTAGCAATTACATTAATTATATTAAACAAACGGTTCAATTATGTGATTTTTTTTTTTGGAAACCAATTACCTAGATTATTACTGCCATTGTCAAGTTGGTAATAATTATAAAGTATGTTGTGATCATTTCTATTTTCTGTCAAAATGGTGGCTCCGTTGTTAGAACTTTCCATGGAGTGTTTGTGGCATCTTAAAATTCATGTTCCATGGTATTATTTCCCATCCACTTCACTTGCGCACAATAACCGAACTATATTATGTAAAATGTCATCAATATTACAAAATATGGAGTAAAATAAAAACTACATGACAGACTATGTCCCCGCCAAATACTCATAAATACAAATTAGCAAGTATTCTAATAATACTTTGAATAACACATATATAAATCAAAACTTACCTATGTTCCACACGTCGATAATATTTCTTTGATAATATTCGGTTTTCTTTTATCATCAAGCTTTCCGTGTTAGGGCTATCCATCTTGTTATTTTTTTTTAAATAAATTAAATGATGCAAAAATAATAATTGTTTTCCCTGAATTTTCTTGAGATTAGACAACCTGAACATCCAGTTGGAATGTTCTTTTCTTTAATTATGTGCGATCTAAAATGAAATTAATTTTTTATTTATGAAAACCTCGTTAATGTGTCTTCTAAATGTCTTCTGTGTGTGTGTATGCCACTGAACTCCTAAACGGCTTAATAGATTTGGATGAAATTTAGTATGCGTATCCCAGTGGATCCGAGAACGGTTTATGAAGGGTTTTTTATTATCAAGGCAGGACAATGTCCGCCTGTCACGCAGTATTATGTATAACTATATTTGACAACAGATACATGGAGTTTATTGTTACTATATTGCATGTATGCATAGAACATTTAAATTATGTATTATGGACATAGTCTATACATATAAATAAAATGTAGTCTCTGAAATGGCAGAATTAATTATAATGAGGTTTTTATGGACAGATTAAGAGCGTTTTAGTATTATTTAGAACACATGTGTTTCATGGGAGTTAAGCAGTAATGACAAATTTATAATTATATAAAGACATCCTACAGTAGGTCAAATGGGTACACCATTATTACTTAATTTAAAAATAGACAGATTGCCATACACTTACTCAGCTATCCTATCTATAAATTTGAGTTATTAGTACTTTACTGAATAAAAAAGATTGACCAGATTTGCTTGAACTATCTCTATTTATGTTTCATTAGTCTTTAAGTTAAACCTTGTGTTATTTGTGAATAGAAGAAGGCAAAAATGGATACACACTCATAAAAAATGGTAATATACATTATAAAACCTTTTAACAATTTTATTATGAGAAAGATATATCATATCCATAATAGTGGGGAAAAAATTACACAAAAGTATATTATCATACACCCAACACAAATAAAAAAGGGAAACAAAATAATATTGTAAAATTAGAAATATGAAATCTATAAATAAATAGTCACCCAAGTAACTATATCATGCTCAGCTAAGAGATGACAGAGAAGGTAGTTTATTCACATATATAAATGAAGTATAACGATGTGATTAAAGAAATACCCGCATTCTAAGGATATTCCTAAATTATGACATTACGATACAACCACGTCAGTAAAAACGATAGGAAAAATAACAAGTACCTTGAAATAGTCCAAAAGGTTCACGTTGTGTATTATCAGTTATAAAACATAAAATTATAAATAGTCATAAAAGATAACACTCACCTTTGATTACGTGTTTTAAACCAAACCAAAATTGGATCCAAACATTACCTAATTTTGGCAGATACACTCAATTATATGACAAACAAAATATCCTAAACAACAGCCTTAAAAATACTGAAACAAAAATATAATCTCGTAGGCATATATTACCTACCTATATAACTAAGGTACCTATAACAATATATGATACCGCTAAATATGTACAATGCAAGTCAAAACGTTTAAATTAGATCTGTTGGTAAAACATCGAAGTATCGATATTATTATGAGATATCGACTTTCAATATTTTTTAAATAAGTTTTTATTTCGTAAATGATCTAAACCGTAAAATTTATGTACTCTACTTTATTTAACCTATATAGTTTTACCTCTTTCCTTGGCTTATTTATTTGATACTTATCTCAAAATGAAATGTAATCCTGTATAGATATACCTCTGTGGTTTAAAAATTAATATATTCTTTGACACTTAGTACCTATTTTACTAGTGGTCAGACAGCTGAACATATAAAACAACGAGTATTTTATAAACTTTACTGAATAATATTGGTACACATAAAATTTGTCTTATTTAAATTAAACAATAAGACCCACTTGCGGTAACGTTCCTACTTGAAACTTAATAAACTAATATTTAAACCTCATTCTATATATCTCTGTTAACTTCAAACATTTGACAGATACTGTAATTTGTTAAACTGGATATACCTTAAATATGATTTAAGAACGTTGATGAAAGTCAGCCTCAGAACTATAATCTAACATATGCATACATTTTATAAGATTATTTTTTTAATAAATATATTGGACTATAAGATGTGTAAGCTGATTTAAAATCGCTTATTTTTTAATAGGACCGCTATATCATTATATCGATATTTGATTTCGACATATCAAACTGCGATACTGTATTGTAAATAAAATATCGGTATGCAATAACAAACAGTTCTAGTTTAAATTTTAATAATACGTGAAGCCTTTGTATCCCTTTTTGAGAGAAATGCGCGAACAGATGAACGTGAAACTTGGCATAGTTAAAGTTTATATGGAGGAGAAGTGCAGAAAGCTATTTATTTTATATAAAATGCATTAGAAGTACGTTAAATTAATTAAAATATGCATTACTCACACTACTGCTTTAATTTTACACAACATATACACACATGTAAATAAAAAAGACATTTTGACATCTGTCAATAAATAACTTCAAAAAAGGTTGTGAAGGAGGTTGCTATGCTCGACTCTATGTATTATTTTACTCTTACGTTCCAATTACCCTTTTTCATTCTACATTCAACAATGATATTATAACATACAACTATTATTATAATAACTGAGTAACCATGATAAAAACCTTTGATTATAGAAGTATGTTGACAAAAGAACCCTAATAAAGTTCAAACTTCAAAAAATCAATGAACTATGGTCGAATGTCGACCACTGGGCGCCCACTAGTGTACATAAATACTCTAAATGCCAAAGAGCCTATAGATATTTTTGGTTTCTGTACTATCCATCATAAGGAAAAGGCAAAGGTATCTAGACCAAGCAGCCAAGTCAGAAAACAACCCTTATATAATAAATACACTATTCCATATTATCCGGAGACAACAACCACAGAGAAAATAGTGTTGCCAGATGCTTCTCTCACTTTGTAGCATCAAATCGCATATCCGCGCTGCGCCGCCTCGCGTCGCATCACTGCGTTTTCCCCTATGTATGTGTACCCTATGTCCTCCTCTGTGCCCCTGAAACATGTATATAAAATTTCATAATAATCTGTAGAGTAGTTAAGGTGTGAAAGTATAAAAGACAATCTCACATTTATAATATTAGTAAAGATGAGGATAGTTTGTATAGAAAAGCTCGGTATAAACAATTATTGTTATTATAATCATTTTATGATTTTATACTCATTCAGAGATATCTTTTTATTATATCCTAGCTGGCCTTTACAAGAAAAATTAAACTCGTTCATCAAGTATCAAATTCACCTGTACATCTGTACCTGTCAAGCACGTCACACTTTTTTACATCATAGTTTTATTTATCAATGACTTTATTTTAAATAAGGGAAGGAAATTAGTTGTTTAAAAATGTTAGGGATTTATTCGAACTTAGTACATACTTAATTTGAATATATATAGTTTATAATAGTATTCATATATATATATTGAAACTGTTTATTAAACTTCTTGTAAAACTTATTATATGATACCACACACAAAGGCTTGAGGGCTACTTAGCAACACTTACGTGTCACGTGACATATTGTCTATAGACGTCATCCGCTGAAATTTTTATTGCGCTACATAAAATAAAAATATTCTTTTCACTAATCACAGAATGTAAATAACTGTTATTATTGAATATATACTAGATCTTACGGATCGAATGAATAAAAATAATGGCTTACACAGAAAAAGTGTCACTTAGTGGGACGGCTCTATCTTTTTTGTTATACGAATGTACAAATTCCGGGAATAGCCAGGTAATGAAAACTACAATTATACAATTTATATTTGAATGTTTTTTCGTTATAACATATTTACCGTTTATTTGTTGTACAGGAAGGATTTCTCATCGGTGATGTGACTTCAGAAATAACTAATCATATATCGGACTCACATAGTGATAATGCTCGATTGGACACTCAGATTGTCATCAGAACTATATTACCCTTACCGTCAGTATCCCTATTTTATTTTCCAACTGGAAGAATAAAGGAAGATATTCTTAAAGACTTGCTATCAAATACAGCTAATGAAGTTGTTGGTTGGTATAAATACAGAAAAAATACTAACCTCAGACCAACGTTTAGGGATAAATTGATAGCAAAAGGCCTTCAGAAGTATTTTGAAAAGCAATACGGCAAAAAGAATTTCATCACATGTAATTTATCAAATAGGACTTCTCCCACTGGTTCTACTCACACATACACTTACAGGTTTGGTAAAATCAACTGTTTCGACATGTACGAGTATATTGAAGATGTCACAGGTAACTTAGGAGAGAAACAAACAGGTTATAAAAGGGCGCAAAAACTCCTTCCACATTGTATCTTCAATAAAATTGTAAAGGAGAGTAATGTTGAAAATAGTAATACAAACGATGCAATATTACGCATACACGAGGCTGTTGATGTGAGACTCTTGAAGGAAGCTAAAGTTGCTGCAAAAAATGAATCAACAATTAGAGAACTTGAGGCTGAAATCAAACAAATGACCACTATACTATCAGAAAAACACTCAGCTGATTTACTTGCAGCATATAACAAAATGATTGAGGAAAAGTTAATTAACGAAGAAACAGAAATGGCTGAAGCTTGTGTTGAAGCAATTAAAACACCCCTTAGAGTTGATATATTAAATATTAATAATGCAAAAATTAAAAGCAATAGCATGTCAAAGAGTGAAAATACGAATCACCTAATAGAGAAAGAGATAAATGATAGAAGCCCTAGTCCCAGTGTTATAACACAGAGTCCAGTAAATACAGTTTTAAGTTATGCAGCGGCACTTAAAAATAGCTCTGAGATTGCATCAACTAGTGTAAGTAGGATTATAACATTTTTATTATCTGATACAATATAATTTATTTATTACATTTTAAGGCAAGCGAAATGAAATTTCTGTTATCTATTCTAATATTATAAAGAAGTAAAGTTTGTGACGTTGTAAGGGGTAATCTCAGGAACTACTGGTCCGATTTGGGAATTTCTTTCAGTGTTATATAGCTAATTTATCAGGGAAGGTTATAGGCTATATATCATCATTCTAATACCCATAGCAGCAATGAAGAATATTGCAAAATCGGGGTATTTTTCCTTTTCACAACTTCTGCTGCGTTTTAGTGCAAAATAACCATTCCATGCGTACGAAGTCAGGGGCAGAAGCTATTAATTAATTATATTATTATTATAAAGAAGTAAAGTTTGTAAGGTTGTGGGGGCAATATCTGGGGAGTCAGAGAAAAAATAGTCGAACTAAATGTTTCTTACGAACTCTGCCTTAACGATGAGAGATATGTGATTGAGTTCTAGAAAAAAGTTGTAGCTTGATAATGCCTATTACCGCCCAATGAAGTGGGCTAGTTCCTAATATTTTACATTATTTTTCAAGGTTTTCACAATTTGTACATGTAATATATGAAGATCATAATAAAACTAAATAAAAAGAAGCGTGTGTGTGTGTAAATGCATTCTTTGTTATTTCAAATTCAATTAATAATACAGGAATGTTAATTATGAATTAATGCATAATCTTTTAAAAGTAATTATAAAGTATGAGTATTTTAATAATAGTATTGGTAAACTATATAGCTACTCTATACATGTGTTTCTGTTTTTGGAGATTACAAGTATGTGTGGTTTTATTTTGTAATTTCTTTTCTCAGTTCCATATTTCTTCATTATATATGATCCAATCTTTGTCATTATTATTATAGCTCTATCTCATATCCTTTTGGGTAGCTATTACTGTCAATTTTAAAATCTATGACCAAGCACTTTAACACATAACATTAGGTGTAATTGTGGTGAAACCCTAAGATGAGAATCAATAAAGATATCATGTGATTCTCAAGGTCCTATCAAAGAATAGTAGAGATGACCCATAATTTTTATTAATTACATTATACTGCCATTTTTATGAAAATTAGAGATTTATTCAAGACTTTGATCTACAGCCTGTGTCAATAACCTTAATATTCATCTACATCTCTTAGTTTATTACAACTAGTAATTGGCATATACATTTTATGCACTTCTTCAGTGAAAGTAGATAATGCTCTGTTTCCTCTATATGTCTCTGTTAAATTCCAGCCCGCTTTGTTGGACTTTAAAATATGACAAAGGGTCAGTTGCATCCAAAAAATAAGTAGCCCAGAATCAACTATGAAAAATTCTGCATTAAATGGTCATAATCAAATGCTGAATATTCAGTCATAACAATGTTAATAAGCCTTAAAATAACTGTATTTTTATTATATATAGATTAAGAATTCATTTCAATGTTAAAACTTTTCTATTTTATTCCAGAAATCTAACAACTATAATGAAGATTTGATCACATTTGATGTAGAAGATAAGCGAATCAAAAAGACTATCCTAGTAAATGATGACAACAAGTGTTTAGGTGACAGTTCACCTGAATATTAAAAGTGCCTTCTCAAATATCTCGTAATACTACCTTTTTCACAAGAAAGTGTATATAACTGATGATAAACAATACAATTTTAAAACTCGAGTGACTGTTTTTAACCATTTTATCTAAATGACTAATTGTAAAATTTCGAATGGACAAGTTTACTCTTAGGACTAAAAAGTGTTTTTTTGTTTAGACATCTATTTTCCTTATAACAAGGATTATGAGGAAAACAGGACAAGTTTATACCTATTATTAAAAAAAATCCAAAATAAAATCATGGTCTACATGTTAAAATGTTGCTTTTATTACAAATGCATACAATAAATATTGTGAGGAAAATATATCTTATAAGTAATAAATGTTAGTGGCGATATGTTCCATTTTTGTGACAGAATAAGTTACCATATTTTTTTTAATTCTGTTACTATAAACAATACTCATAAACCATACAATATTTATGTAGTATTAGATCGATATATGTGTCTAACTGATTAGCATTTATGGTATGACTGTTCCAAAGGGTAATATAATTTTATGTTTCAAATCTATATTCTTATGTTGAATACTAAATTGTAAGTACTTAACATTGTAGTAAAAATTCATGTTACTAATTAGTCGTAACAAAACTATATTATTATAATAGTGTGATTCTGAATAAGAAACTAAAAACCTTTAATTTTTCATCTCAATCTATTAGATAATAAGAAAAATATCAATAGTAATACAATACTTGAATAAATTATGAGAGTTGAAGAGAAAATAACACTCATATCTATATGTACACGTGGATAACAAAGTTATTACATGGTAGTTAAGTTTGTAAGCCAACTACTGACATTTACAAGAGGTAGTCCGGTGAAGCTGTTAAGACCTTGCTTGGTCAATAGCGTAGTCAGTTCAAAAAAAAACATTTACAAGAGTTCCATAATGAGACATTGAATTTGAAGGGGGTTTCAGATCCTCTATTATCCAGACCCTAGTCTGATACCTAAGGAACAGTGTAAAATATCAGGATATATCTATTAATTTTGTTGTTAGGTCTTTTAATTTTATTTGTGGAAAACTTAATCATAATTTTAGTGTCGAGTTTAATTTAAAACTGCTGTCATTCACCAAAAGAAATGCACTTTTGGACTTGGTCCTGTTTTCATATATCGTCAGAACGACTACGCTGCTCACATTGAGTTTCTGCAATTTCACTTTGGTCTCATCAGCCATCCATTCTATGAGAAATTTATCTCACCCATTGCCACTTAAGACTACCAATTCTAAGGTGACTGAATCTTCTGAGAATATCCTCATTTCTGCTCTGAACTTTTCATGAACTTTTAATTTTTTTAATGTGGTAAACAATTATATTTCACAACTTTCATAAAAAAAAAAAATCACCGGAAAGCTTAAAAATGTACGTCTCTCCGACTATTGTAAAACAGTGGCGCAATAAGATGTATTAGTGTTAAAGTAATTGTTTATTTTCATTTTTTTTGTAGGATTATGATCGAAGTTAATATCTTAGAACTCTTGGCACCACATTGTGGTGGATACTGTTGAATCTACATTAATTTTTGATAATTGTTGTGTTCAAGTGTTGAATTATTTTTACATTGCAAATTGTCTTCCGGGTTTAAAGAGAACCAACAAGTTATAATAACTACCATACAAGAGAAACATTTAGAACATTCACAATTTAAATGTGACATGAACAGTAATTCTGTTCAAAATTCATACAGAATTATTATACCTTAAAAAGTGATGAACCTTTAGTTTTTGAACAGTTCGTTACTGGTATTTAATAACCAATCTCATTAAAACTTTTACAGGGTGTCTGTATTTCTGTATATTAATTAGCACTACAATATATTAAATATTGTATATTAAATATCGCTTGTTAGAAACAGATCCTACATATTTAAAAGCCATATTATAAAATCTGATAGTTATTATTTAAATACTAAGGTCAATTTTTGTAAAAAATATTTTTTCAATCACAAAACTGTCTTTTCTTTACCTTCACTAGGTTTTCACATGTTTTCAGGATTGTGAAAAATTAAATAAATCCTTTTTATAAATATGATATCATTTTAATCAAGTAATGGCACATTATATCTAAGACTAAATATAAATAAATAATATGTTTTATAAGTTATTACAACAAATAACATCATCACAAAATCATTACATAACGTAGTTTAATTTTGGAATGTATTTAAATATACAATTGTATAAATAAGGATTAACCAAATCTGTCATTTTGAATACGTGTGTCGAAATAAGATAAATGTGACAAAATTCGTTTGAAGCACTTTTTAACACGATCGTAACGATAAAGGTAGCTAATTTATATATATTTATATTCATTAGTCAAAACCATTAAAGCTAATTTTAACAGAAACAATATTTCTGTTTATATAAAGTCTTCAAAAAACACATTGACTTCGAAATACTAGACTTTTGATTTACGGATTATAATTTCAGTTATTACTTTTAGAAGGAAAGATGCATTATCGTGAATTTGCATTTAATCTTGAGACATTACATTTGTTTTTTTCTTTCGACTATAAACTAAGCAGAAGTTCGGTATTGAATTTTTACATTTTAAATTAACTTTATTTTAATCTTTACATTTAATTTTTTATCGTTTTTTATTAAATGTAATAGCCTATACATGTTTAGGGGAAGAAAGATAAATAGTAACAATAGACTAAAATATAAATGCCTTAATATTGAATAATATGTTGGTATTCTATTGTGAATGTATTATTTTACAGTAGAAGCTAATAAGATAAACCACTATACTTAGATTATATACCGAAGTATGTGCTTGTATGATGCCCATCCATAATAATAATGACTAATAATTAAATGACACCTAACCCATTTGGTTATTTGAATAATTCTTATAGAGAATATTTACTCATTTTTTTCTGAAGTACATTTCTTTCTTTCAAATGTTATGTCGTAACACTCTAGGATTAAATACTGTTGATGCTTGACATAATGTAACAAAAATACTTTTTATCCTTAACACATACCATGCCAAGCCATTTTTACAGATTGATATATATATATATGGATAATCTATATGGGATAAGCACAATATTACATTACATAAATAATTCTTTGTTTAGAGTAGGTATCACATCGTGTACCACTTGTGGTACACATGACGCTGCGATAAGTTTGATTGCAAATGTCATTCAACTCTAAATTTTTTTCAGTTAATGGAAACCTTTGAATTTGTTAATAGTCTTTTATCTTAATTTTTTTTTATATTGCACTTCGTATAATGCTTCATTTTTTGAGTAGATATGTATATTACCGAATTACAGTTGTTATAAAAATATATGTTTTCAGCATATTAAATATAATTTACTGCATGTACCACCAGTGGTACACATGACCTAAAGCAGTTTATTTTCACTCCTCAGAATCGGATTTGTATGGAAAAGGATCGTCTAGTTTTGGTTATCAATGAACTTACTAGATGGCACTGTTATATATTTTTTTGGCAAGTTTTATAACAAAATATGGTGGACGACAATTAAGTTTGACATTTCAAACTGACAACTTTCAAATATTTATTTTCATTCACTTTGTTTAGGTATCTGTTACGAGAGTGTACTCCCTTCAATTTTCTTGCCTCCTACAAACAATTTTATCTATCTCCGGATCTACTTATAAACATTGACTCCTGCATATACATACTTGGATTTAGATTTGCCTTACGATGAATATATTCATTACAAATAAAAATGATCAAAAACTTGTATACGATTTACGCAGTACCGCTGTATGCATACATACATAGCTATAAATGTACCTTTATAACCAACGGATATTAGTTCGAAACTAGTATTATAGAGGCCTGATTGGAAAGAACGAGTGCGACCTCTATTTATATAACGTACTCTGTGGCCTAAAACTCAAGTTTAACGTGTATCACCGGTATTGTACACGGCCTAATCTGTACCAATGAAGGTACACGTGGCTCGGAACATGTTAAGGGGGAATGTTAGCTAAAAGGAATTAAGTTCTTGTTTCGATTTCTAATTTACAAGAGATCAGTTGCTACTGCAGGATTGTGACCTGCCAACTCGTGTATCGAGTGAGCCAGTCTACGTGCTTGCTGGACAGCAGTTGAAGCCGGCAAAAGCCCTAGATGAATGCATATTAGTTCCTTGATATTCACTCCTTGACTGTCATTAGGAAAAGCTTGCTCAACAAGCTGCCTGAAAATATAAACAAGACAATTTTAATGAGATAATAAACAGGTTATACTCCAAGATGCATAACAATAAAAATACTACAAAGATTATTAATTACTACAGAAATTAATTGATGACAGCCTTTTAAATTATATAATTTCTTAACAATTGACCTCTTGTTAACACCGTTTTTCACAGCATCATACGTCATTATCCTCAACTTCAGTAAATACAACTTCTGCTTTCGAGATTTTTCGGTGGGATCTGAGTCTGTTATATTGTTATAGTAACTTCTATCTTTTATTCATAATTTATTTTTATTTTTTATAATTAACTGTGCGACGCTTATTTACTATAATAATTTTTTTTATTATAATTTTCAGTTACTTGATCATATATTTAGTATTGTTGGTGGGCTCTTACATAATAGTCTGCAGAATAAAAAAAAACATATAGCAAACCTATAAAATGTCCCGAGGATGTCTCCAGGTGGTGGCAAAGCGCGTACGGCTGCTGGATGTGGATGTTTCGTGGGTCGGACTGCTGTGCCTTTCCTTTCCCACCAGAGCACAGCGCAAACATGGAACGCCCCAGACCGCCAGGTGGCAGCGCTGTACCCTTCGCGAATAACACTTAGTCCTCGAGATATAGTACCCACCACCTGCGTTTTTTTTTTATATTATAGAAGGCAAACGAACAGACGGGTCACCTGATGGTAAGTGATCACCGCCGTCCTAGAACAGTAGCAACACCAGGGGATTCGCAAGTGCGTTGCCAGCCTGTTTGGGGGGAGGGGGGAGAGAGGCTTTCGGCGCTTACACTGACCGAACGAGTTAGACCAGGTCGAGTGGTAGTACCCCGGGCGAGCCGACACATTCATGCTGAAACCTACACCTGCGTATTGTACCAACAATAGCTTTAACGTATACTACATACATTATAGTACAAACACTATCGAGTTTGTTGCCGGTTCTTCTCGATGACTGGGTTGTTTTCCGAACCGGTGGTAGTTTTGACGTTCATAAGTGCCTTTTTAGGGCCTAAATTGAATAAAGTTTTTTTGATTTTGATTCGAATTCTTAACATATTTAGCAAAAATATTTGATTCTACCATCTGGAGGCAATTCATAAAGCTAATTTTTAAATTTACCGTGTCCAAAAACAGCAAATAAAGTTTTGCTAAATTAAGCAATTAACTTATTATTTACTAGCGGGCCCGGCAGACGTTGTCCCGCCCTAATTATAAAAAAATTGGGGACAAATTATATACCAAAACGTTCCCCGTGAATCACTTTATCCATTGGTGAAAACCGCATAAAGATCCGTTCAGTAGTTTTGGAGTTTATCGCGAACAGACATACAGGCAGACGCGGTAGAGGACTTTGTTTTATACTATGTAATGATAACATTTTGATCACATTTCTACTTAACACGCATCGAAAAGTCTGAAACAAATAAGAGTCCGATTGTAATTTTATCTTTCGCCTTATTCAACGTTTGTAGAAAAAACGACACTAACAATAGCTATAGCTAACTTCAAGGTGTCGGTTTTTCGTGACGGTGTGCGCGCGCATCGTAAAAATTTACTCTCATCATTTTTCCCTAACGCGCCAAAAGAAGTATAACTTCAAAAACGAGAAACAAATATTTCAGTCATATTCTATATACGAATCTGACTTTAATTTGATCTTTATTATATAAACAAAACGTTTCTAAAATACTATATACAGTGTCAGGTTTAATTAAGACTGCCTCCTAAGTTCCATTCTAGGTACATGAAGTTTTAGGTCCCTTTCGAACTATTTCCTTTATAATAGTAATTATTTATTTCTAGATAACATTCCAATAATTGTGTCTTGTATAATTTGCAAAACTAAATCAATACGAGTATATATTTTAAATTTCCTCAGACCTCACGGTCCAACCTTAAATGTATATCAACTGTTTATTAATAATAACCTTGAGTCAAAATTTTTAATGAAGATGCATTAATATTATATGTTCCTATAAATATATTAGAGATTTTAATAAATCAAAGCATACCATATCAGGTGATAGCATGTCCACACAATCTGCCATATCGGGAGCAATGTATCTTCCAGTGGTCCGATCCACATATATAAAATGTATCAATCCGGGGAATTCTTCCACATACTTGTGCAGCGTTAGGGAACATGTCACATCTGTCTCTCCCGTGCGATAACATACAGCCCACAATTAAGCGAAATAATTGATAACATAACCACTTATACACATAAATGGATATTTGATTTGATGAAAATGTGATGGATGAAGTACTTCATAGGTTTTGAAGTATACAATCTTAAAAAATAAATATCGCAATCAAAGCAAAAGCATTGTTGTTTCTATAGTATGGGTGTTATAATAGCGTACCTACACAGTGCACGTTAACGATTCATCCAAGTTAGGGTTGTATAGGAAGGGTAGTTTAATAAGCAACGCACTAACTAGGGACCAACCCACCCTTGACACAGAGTCCTTTATATTAGGTACTGTAACAAGTCATCAGGCTGTAAGAGACCCACTACAAGGCCATAGGCCTCTCCACGAGGGAAAGTATGGTCAGTATCACCATCTCCGCTCACAATATATTGGCCATTTCAAGCACCTTGACATTCAAAGTTCTTTTTCGTCAGATTTTTTTACTCATTATTTTCCTGCAACATCAGCCGAT
Source organism: Antheraea pernyi (assembly GCA_015888305.1). Taxonomy (NCBI): domain Eukaryota; kingdom Metazoa; phylum Arthropoda; class Insecta; order Lepidoptera; family Saturniidae; genus Antheraea; species Antheraea pernyi. Next base: position 106,628 of record MU162727.1, read on the forward strand.
AGTTACCAATGTAATGTAGTAAATTTATGCGAATTCCAAAAAAAATCATTGGTACATCCCGGTATTCGAACTTCCGAATATCGAATTGAGATTTCACCATCAAAGCACTAGGCCACCACGACTTTAACTATTGTAATAAGTGAATTACGTAAAATATGCATTTGACACGCAGATTATATACCGTATATATAGTCAGGATTTTTTTATGGAGTCACGCGGTAACACGCTGTGCTTTTAAAGGGAATTTCAAAAAATGTGGAATTTTTTTGATAAAAACTGAAAAAAAATTAGAGTTTGAAAAAATATGATGAACTTACACACTTTCGAAAGTGCCCCCCAAGCAAGAAGTGACAAAAAGGCCTGCCAATAGTCAATAATGTATCTTGATACTTTAATTGAATAATTCGTGGCACTAATTTGGAAGCTAGGCTGAATAATTACATGCATCCCAAACGAGCTGTATGCGTTATCGAAACATTTTTATTAAAATTTGAAATTGATATGACGTTAAATAAACACTATGGCTTATAGCTATATAATAAACAAACAAAAACGAAACTGAAGTATTGTAGAAGGTCAGTCACTTGTAGACCATTAACTATGTTAATTGAGTTTTAATACTATGTTTTTTTGCCAACAATATCTATCAAACCAGAACACAACAATATAACTGCTGCCTTAAATAGAAATGAGTGTAGCATCGGTTCCATCATAGACAAAACGGGCATAGATTCAAATTCTTTTAAAAGAATGTAAATTTTAAGTCTTAAAAGTCCCAATAGCGTAAACAAAGCAAAACATAAAACACTTTGTACTCCACATAGATAATCACATACAAAAACAAATCACTAGCTGTTGGGATGTACAGTCCTCGTCGATCTTTTTGGCAGTTCTGAACATAGGTCGTAAGTTCAGGCTTGTGCATAATACAGTCAAGATTTCAATACAAACAAGTTATAATATTATATTATGGAATCTAAAGTTGTCATTTATTTTTAAGTTATCTCGATGTTATACATACAAGTATGTATACCTACATTTGTATTCTGCGCATCAATCAGGTGAAAATTTAGACAGTAACAATATTTATGCAGGACACTCTGCACTCGATTATAGTTCTAAATCAAATAAAAATAGGTGCTTAATATTTGACCTAATTATCTAGAAAAATATAAAAACTATATTCAATCTTCTACGCATCTATTTTAAAGCATAGTGTCAGTGACCGTCGGGCGAAGTGAAAATGAAGCGTGAAAAAACCTGGGAACAACTAACAAACGATAATTTTCCGAAGCATGAACAAAAAAAGGGTTTATTGTCCGTTTTATTATCGAAGGTTGTTAACTCCGGGTTGCCCGTTGCAGCTTTCGCCACTGGTCTTTGCACCTAGGTTTATTACGTTTGTATCCGTACTTTTGAAAGTCTTAGAACAAACTTTAACTAAGGTTCCCTTTGTTGTGTGTTAGTATTTGTTTTGATATTATTATTTTTTATATTAAATGTGACCATGAAGTACCATTTCTTTGAATATTGCAAGCGTCTAACCTATCACCTTATATATTAAATACCATATTCAGAGCGGTCGAAAATATCGACAAGAGCTGTACAGATCGTGGCAGATTAAGCATGATAATTATATAACACAAGACAATACACTGAGTATAATGAAAACTGAATTATTAAAAGGATATGATCCGAGACTAAAGCATCTCGCCGCTTTCACTCGTAAGAACTCTACGTAAGGTGCTAAGACCGCTTTTAAATCCTTAAGCGGTTGTTCCATATTAAGACTCGGTATATCAGGCTTTAATTGTTCAACAACAGCCTCGAGTGCGGTGTGCATTGCCGTTGCCGTCGTTTCTGGTGTTAAAGGTGTGGTAGTCGTGCACGATTTACGCAGTTCCAACATTCGTGTTGTTAAACGAGCGCAAAGGTTTGCATTTACTTTATTTTTACGAAGCGCATCTGTCGTCTAGAAAGTTACCATCGTTATTTAATCGTCCCAAATTGCTCACACGACTTTATACAATAACTAGCCAATTCCCATGCAATTTTTTTGGGCATTAAAATAAAGGTCAAAAGATCGACTAAATTAAAAAAAATAAGTATCTAGGAAAAAAATCCTCTATAAATTCCAATGGTAACGTATACCGATACGTTCAATAGTTTTAAAAGCCTAAAATTAACTGTACTTTTTATTGTATACTATTTGTGGCCGCGACTCCGTCCGCGTGGAACGTTATGTAAAAAAACAGTGACTTATAAAATCAATGTATTTAATCCATTTACTTATCTACTTTTCTCTCGTACTTAAGTCGCATCGTCATTAAAATTACAATAACTTTTGATAGAGCGAACCGAGTTTTAATGAAACCAAGACTAAATGTTACTCGAGGATATGGAAGTTTTATCGTGCACGCAGTACTTTAGCAGTGATGCGTGTCCATACAAACAGATAGACAGATATTTCTAAAAATGATCGAAATATATTTTATTACTTATTCCAACACTCCTGCAACATTTTTTTCACAAAAAGCTAAAAAGTACATGTTGTATTTATATTCTTCCTATTACTTATATGTATAGTATATTTCCTTGAAATAAATAGTAGAGTTAATGTTAAATTCATAAATATCTCATAGTTTATTTTATACATAAAATTTTTATGATAAAAATTAAACAATATAGATGTCAACGCACTACAGCGAACTACCTATTGGCGAATTTAATTAAATGGCTAGCAACCTTTTTCTTTCAATCTCAAATGTACCAATACCAATTCATATATACTTAGTCTAGCCATAAATACCGTTACAATTAAAAATAAACAAAATATTACATTTGAATTTAGAATTTGCCATTTTTATATGATTATTCATTGAGTTATCTCATTTAGGCGCCAATACATTGTACAATATTTTGCAATATTAAAATGGAGTGGGGTGATAAAGAGAACCGAATCGCTGTGATTGCATTACACAAAGTAGGTATGGAGCCAAATGTAATATTTAAAACTCTCCATACGCTTGGTATTAGTAAAATGTTTGTGTACCGGGCTATTAATATGTACAATAAGACCTCCTATGTTTGAGTCAGAAAAAGATATGGCCGTCCACGTAGTATTCGTACGGAAAAGGTGGTCAAAGCAGTAAGGAAAAGAATTCGAAGCAAATCCTCCGAAAGAATCCGTATTTTAAAAGATGACTTAGGATTTGCAGCCTATAAGAGACATACTGGTCATTTCTTAACTGATATTTTAAAAAGAATAGGGTGGTAAAATCGTAACAACTACTGAAGCGGTACGCAGAGGGAGGTCACAGAAAATTATTGTTTACGGATGAGATTTTTTTTACAATTTAGCAACATTTTAACAAACAAAATGACCGTATGTATTTATGCTCAAAGCTCTAAGGAAGCTTCCCAATTAGTCGACAAAGTGCAACATGGGCACTATCTGACTTCAGTGATGGTTTGATGGGGTATTAGTTATGAAGGAGTGACTGAGACATACTTTTGTGAGAAAGGTATCAAAACATCGGCACAAATGTATCATTCTTGAAAAGGTAGTAAAGCCCCTTAACAACACCATATTCAATAACCAAGAATGGTCCTTCCAGCAAGATTCGGCGCCGGGTCATAAAGCTCGGTCTAGGCAGTTTTGGTTGGAAACGAATGTTTCGGACTTCATCAGAGCTGAAGACTGGCCGTCGTCTAGTCCCGATGTTAATCCGCTGGATTATGATTTATGGTCAGTTTTAGAGAGTACGGCTTGCTCTAAACACCATGATAATTTGGAGTCCCTAAAACAAGCCGTACGATTGGCAGTGAAGAATTTTCCCATGGAAAGAGAGTGCGTGCTTCTATTGATAACTGGCCTCAACGTTTAAAGGACTGTATTGCAGCCAATGGAGACCACTTCGAATAAGCTTTTTATATTTTAAATTGTTTTATATTTAGGTATTAAACTAACACACTGTCAAAGTAATATATGTTATTTGCAATAGAATTTTTTTTTCTTTGTTTCAGTAGTTATAGCAAAACTAGGTATAAGACTAGGTATAGATAGAAGATAGATATACATTATTTAAGTAAGGTAAGTGAACTTTATTCACTTTAAAAGGTTTAAATTGTATAATATTGAGTAAAACTTGATTGAATATACTCAGTAAATATAGGAATAAGTACCTTTTTCAAAGCAGTTTCTAAGGTATCAAGAATATTTGGCAACATTTCTAAATTCCTTTGCAACAATAATCTCCTTAAATTCGAGAGTATCTGCGATGAGCAATGAGCTGAAATTCCAACATCCCTGAAAGATAGACATAAGAACTGGTATTAAATATTTTAATAAACCAATAATATATAACATTAAAAAAAGTATAATAAACTCGTCTTAAAAAAGTTTAAAATTGTACAAAATATTACAGGTTAGATAAGTTTAACTAAAACCTATAAATATTGCAACGTTGTAATGTAGCTTTAACTATCTTTTGACCGCCACTTCGTTTGCGAATAAAAAGGACTAAATAGAAAGGAGCGAAACTTACGGTCGTCGTATACGATGTGTAACATCTGACATATTATCCTACTATGAAATTGAGATGTAATATATACGAGAAGTTACGTTTATTCGTTATATTATCGGCCGAATTTATTCCTAAGCATAAAAATATATGTAATTCTATATTAAGGCGCGCGCTTGCTCGTTAATTATTAATATAGTTTACACATATACATACAAACTGAGATTTTATACACAACACTGTATAACTGTAGATGGGTGCATAGCTGATTCTCTCCGCCACCTTCGCGCTCTTAGGTCAAATTAAATAACGCGCGCTCATTGGTGAAATGAAATAAAGCGTGCTCATTAGTTAAATGAAATAACGCGCGTCCATTGGTCAAATGAAATAAAGCGTGCTCTTTAGATAAATGAAATAACGCACGCTCATTGGTAAAAAAAAAATAACACGCGCTCATTGGTCAAATCAAATAGCGCGCGCTTCCCCCTTCCTGTAATCACTCCCACCAAAGATATACAACAACCGAGAGGACAGATGTTACACATCAATAAAACAAAACATTGTAACAACTATAGTAAAACTGACTAATATTATAGATACCTTAAGTCCATGTCGACAATAACTGCAAGAGTGACGCGAGGTGCCAATTCCGCGACGTGCATAGAGTGAGGGGCACACGGATTTCCCGCAGCTCCAGCACAAAGGAAGACTATGGCGCTATTTTGTTTTGATAACCCTACAACACAGGAAACCAATTATAAACCGCCAATCATTTACATAATTCGTCTGTGTTATTTATTATCTTAACAATCATCATTACATAGTATAAAACAAAGTCCCCTAACGCGTCTGTCTGTCTGTCTGTTCGCGATAAACTCGAAAACTACTGAACGGATTTTCTTACGGTTTTCACCAGTCGATAAAGTGATTCATGAGGAAGGTTTTGGTATATAATTTGTCATGGGTTTTTTAATAATCAGGGCGGGACAACGTCCGACGGGACCGCTAGTATATTTTATATACAGGAAATACAAAAAAAAAATCCATGCAAAAATAAAGTTGGTTTACAAAAAAAAATTGAACAATTTTATCCCTTTACTTCTCCTATCCAGCGCATCCGCCCACACCGCATCCCAAACAAACATCACTGCAGGCATATATATAAAAATAGTAGTTTTTATAACTTCATAATGAACTAGCCTCTGCCCGCGACTTCGTTCGCGTAGAATAGTTACTTTGGGTTAACGCTGACACGCAGCGGAAGCTCTCAATAGGAAAAAATACCCAGATTTTGAAACATTCTTCATTGGTGCTCCGCTCCTATGGCTCTTAGCGTGATGATATATAACCTTCCCCGATAAATGAGCTATATAACACTGAAAGAATTTTTCAAATCGGACCAGTAGTTGTTGAGATTACTCCCTACAACGTCACAAACGCACAAACTTTATAATATTAGTATAGATAAAGGTATGTTGATATATTTTTTAGATCAGTACCAAAAGTTTATGAAGTAAAACTAAAATTTTAACCTAAATATATCCAGTAGTTTTTATGTGAAGCGCGCACTATGACATACCTCTATAATTTAATTTATATAGTTCGAGTTTATTTAAAATAATGTACTTCAAACCAATGAAGTTAGTTGAAAATAAATATACGGATTTAAGGAGTACAATAATTAGTGTTACAAAACAATATAATATACTAATATTACAATTGTATATTCAACTTACATGGCAATTGAATAATCTCATCCTTTTTGTCACCTGCTTTAATTTCTTTCCAATGTTCTTGTGCTGCAATGCACTGAATACTCAACAGAATTAAATCTGGTGGAGACAAATCTTCACTCCCACGACTAGAAAGTTTAACCACATATAACGATAGTTTATTATAGAAACATCTAGGAGGTACTTTGAACCATGACTTCATGATCACTTGGCATGACTTTTATACCATAACATATCTGTGCGACTTCGTCCGTGTGGAGTAGTTAATTTGGGCTAATGCTAACACGCAGCAGAAACTATCAAAAAGAAAAAAAAACCCCTATTTTAAAACATTCTTCATTGTTCCTCCACTCCTATTGGTCTTAGCGTAATGATATATATATAGTCTAAAGCCTTCCTCGGTAAATGAGCTATCTAAAACCGAATGATTTTTTTCAAATCGTACCAGTAGTTCCTGAGATTAGCGCATTCAACGATACAAACAAACTCTTCAGCTTTATACATTAGTATAGATTTATTTGCTTTTTTTCACTATTTTAATACGAGAAGTTATTAAAAAGACAAACCTCGAGTAGAGCGCCAACAATTTATCACCAACAAATAGCATAAGATGATAGTGTTGATGTGATATTTTGATTGACTTTGATGCAGTTTTTAAAGCACTGAGTGCCGCCGCAGTAGCACCAGTTTCGCCGATTACACCATTAGCACCGGGAATAGAATCACCTTTATTGCGAGACTCCAATAGAACTGAGAGCCACTCTCGGTAGAGAGGAGAATGTAAACTAAAAACAGACAAATGTATTCTCATAAATATGCTTGTCCTTCCAAAATTTATACAATTAAATAGATTTAAGGCCACATCTGTGATGAGCACATAAAGTGCAAAATACTTACAGACTAATGTATTGTCCACATATGTGTTGTACAAAAGTTTTACAGTCAAGAAGCTCTCTGTGCGCATCATCAACAGTATCATGGCTTATAATCATGAATACATGATCAAGCCACTGTAAGAAAAAATATGTCTGCATTTATTTCAAATTTGATTGTGCTTAAGTTGTTTACAAAATTGATTTTTTTTTTAGATATGGCGAGTTCTCTGACACTGGCTTTAAAATTTAGAATAGGCGACTTGAGATTTTATAAACAATGAAATATTTTACATACACTTAAAATACACTTATCTTAAAACTCATAAATTAATTAAAATAATATCTGAAATTATTGTGCAAAATACAGACTAATGTTTTGTTGACATATGTGCCATACAAAAGTTTTATAGTCGAGATATATTCAGAGAGCATCGTCATCAAACTCAACATCTTATAATCGTAAGGCATTGTGGAAGGCAGTCAAGGCGACTACAGTAGATGTTCAGTTATCCTCTGCTAATTACAGATCAGAAATCTGACTGATGGCAGCCATAAATCATAAATTTGAATCCTTGTTTCTAACATGAAGGGAGAAAGTATACTGTGTCATCTCTAGTGAAGTAAGGTAGGAGCAAGAAGATAAATAAATTTATTACATAATTAATGATTAATAATAATAATTTACTGAAATTACAAGGTCTACTACTAATAAACAAATAATTTATGTACCAACCTCATCAAATACAATAGTGGTGTTGTCTTTGCACTGAAGCGATGAATATGTATTTCCAAATTGAGCAGCCATAACCCGTTGAGAAGTTATAATAGGTGCCAGAAGTTGTGACACATTCACATTATCTGACACATTTTCTTCATTCTCCTATAACAATTATTTAGTTATTATATTATTGTGATAAAAAGTAATCAATATTATACCTTAAACAATAAGACATTTTTACTATTGGAATTAAGTAATAAATTGTACTATAATATGTACAGATCAGGTTTTAGGGAGAACCACTCGAGGCAATCAGTCTGGCACCAGTGTCAATGAAGTGTCAGTAATTATTAGGGCATCAGAACCTACAAATGAATTTCTAAAAACAAACAACACATACAGAATAATAACTGTAAATTCTAATTTTAATTTGCAACAAGATTGTCCTTTATTTACAATTGAACTTTGAAACATATTTCATAAAAACAATAACACATATTTTTAACTAGCTAACCCCTGTCCTCTTCATTGGGCAGTAAACATTGATAATAAACAACTTTTTGTTACTTAAATATAATAGTTAGACAAATACTGTCAGTGGCTTTTTTGTAGGCATTATCAAGCTCTACAGCTTTTCTCTGGAACTTAATAAAATATCTCTTATAGGTAAGGCAGCGTTCGTAAGAAACATTTTTGTTCAACCAATTTTTCTTCAACTTTGCAAATCCAATTGCCACAAAAAAGTCTTTTCATTTTTCGCGTTAATATATAGCCTATGACACTCACAAATAACGTGGCTTTCTATTGGAAAAAGAATTTTCAAAATCGGTTTAGTAGATCCAGATATTACCCCCTACCACGTCACAAACTCACAAACTTTACCTCTTTATAATATTAGTATAGATGGTATAGACAGAGGTGACACAACATGTTATTAGAAAGTTAGATATTATTTAATAGTTAAAATAATTATGTTCACTCAGTTGTATTGTGTTTAGCCGTATTGTAACAGAGTAAGTAATTCCTCTGTTAGAGATTTGTGGCAAAGAAAGGACAATTTATCCCACTGTGTTGGTGATTCTATGAATAAAATATCCTACTCAAGAATTTACTTTCTTCACAATATTTTATTGAATTAGTTGTATTATAATTATTTTTTGTATGTAGGGAAGATAGAAATATATTTTAAAATTGTTTTTCCAAGGGGATTAACTAGAATATAGAGTTTTTATATAAGTAATTGTGACAGCAAAATCTGTTACCATTTTCTATTACAAACATTTTTGTTAATTAACCTTAGATGAAATAAATGATGATAGTTTATATGGGAGCTAAAAATATAAGACGCCGGAGACTTGCCCACTGTTGTAAGGTAGTGCAAATGATGTACAAGTATCCAATATATATATATATAGTTTATAAAATAGCACTTATAGAAGAAAAAATAAAATTGATTTTAAACAATTGTAATAGAAATGAAAGTGATTGGTAGATGGCTTTAGCTTTGTATCATGATTCCAGATTTCTTTTATTAATAATTAAGAACAGTTAATTAAATAAAATTAAGATATATTTTGGAGTACCAATTGATGAATTTATATTCTATGCAAAAGAATTAAGTCTCAAGATGCAGGTATGTCAGAAGTTATTTTATGTGACGAATTAAGTACTGCTCACCAATTTGTTACTTATATTATCTTACAATTAGAATTCTTGGTAGTATTTAGTGCTGTAACACAATTGACAAACTATTTTTTTTTAACTATACAAACATATTTCCAACTCAGTCTGTTCTAGTTGGGAATATTCCTGTTTTAAAGGACAACTTCTTTTACAATAAAAAATACTCACCGATCCATTGAAAATTTTCATACGTTCAATAAACGAATCGTCCCATTTAGAAAAAAGCAAATCATTTACACTATCAAAAATCAACGTCGCTTTCATGTTGGTATATTTTATTGCATAAATATTATATGTATACGCACTTCAGATGTTTAGTACATGAAATAAATTCAGAGTAAGTGAACTATCACAACAATGATATTGTCAATATCAAAACATATTTACGAAAAATATTAGTAATAGGCGTTTCACCAAACATCAATATTTGCATTGCCGGTAGGGGATGTTCGATAAACATAGATGATGAATAAATATCGATGTTTTGAAATCGATATCATAGACATAAAAATTTTATGTGAACAAACTATCGATACGTAAAAAACTATTTAGGGTCATCTATCAAGTTTAACTGATCAACGTAATCAAAATAAACCGTACGAATAGTTATTTCTTTGCAAAGGCAAATAGGCAAAAACGGAAAGGGACAGCTTCAGAAAAGTTTTTTTCCAAAGCCGGCTAACTCCTGTACCAGCAAGGGCAGCAACCAGCAACACTATCATAATTGATCTGCCCTCGAATGTCACAAACTCTTGTATGTTCGGAAAAGTTTATCTACGCCCACAACCAATCGCCAACAATCATGTTTACCCCTCGCCTATAGATGTTTCACATCAAAAAAAGTCTTCAGAACAATATTTAATTTATGTTATGTTAGGTCAATATTCCTTACAATTAAATTTGAGCTTACAGCCTATTTTTTTTAAATGTGAAACATCTATAGGCGAGCTTGAACCTGATTATTGGCGTGGCGAGACATGGTGACGCGATGCCATGCGCAAACGACTGTGCGTAATATCTCTTGTCGCACTGAGCTCGCATACCCTTAGCGTATACAGTGTTGTTTACTACGTTACACATGTGTTTCACATCTGCCAGGCGTCCGGAGACGGCTCTATTTTTTTTAGCTTAGTGTGATCTTTTAGTTGTCAAAAATTTCAATTTCGTAAGTGATTTTATGCAACAAATTTTAAAAGCCTATATTGTACAATAAAATTTGGTTTCATATTTAATTTGTCCCTCTTTTATTGCATTCGTCCAAATATGTCTATAAGTGTATTTTATTGACATTTAACATAAAATTTGCTGATTTGTTAAGATTTAGAACTAGAATTAAAACTTAAATATGATAATTTTCATTCATTAAGAATTTTTATAACACACTACTTTTTAAAATATATACATATTATTAAGTGACGGTAATTTGTCGCTTTGTATGGGGCGACGTAATTGTTAAAATCAGCGCTGGATATCATTATTTATTTTCTTAACTGAAACAACTTGTGTTGGTTAGTCCAAAGTACAAAACTCCGAATGAAAAATCTAATTTTAATTAATTTCGAACACAAAATTACAGTTAACAAAATTAACGTAACCATATTTTGAAATATTTTCACTTTCCACGACTGTCATATTTATGCAATGAAAACATCAATTCAAGAGTCACATGGTTTAGTAAACGTCCGATGTTCAATATATCTTTTCTTTTTTTTTCTCGAACTGACTACGCTATTGGCCTAGCGAGGCTTTAACAGCTTCACCGGACTACTTCAATATATCTTATAATATATATGATATAAAATTTTATACATACTAAATTAGATGTTCCAATATATCGAAAAGTTTCGATATATTTAATTCAAACATCAATGTTTTTTGTATAACAATATATATACCTAACACTTTACACTATGGTAATCGAACGAATTGTATAGTTACTACTGATTCACTTCTAGCAAACAGATGCTATATTATATATATATAATACTCATTTTTCTTTAAAAATGTATACGTTATTAAATCCTACTGTACTTAATAGTCATCATTATTGTTTATTTAAATAAGATAATTATGTGTACCAATAGTTTTCAGTAAGAGTTTAAAAAATACTCGTTACTGTTCGTTCGGTCGTATGGTCAGCTGTTTGACTTTTAAGATTACCATTACCAGTCTACTCCAAATTCCGGTACCTCGATACAGTGATCCAAAACGACGGCAGCGTAGACAATGACGTGAGGAATAGCCTAAACGTAGGATTTAAGAAACGGCGAAAGATATCTAGGGTATCATTCTATCCACGACTGCCCTTGAAACTCAAGGGGAATCTGTTTAAAACTATTATAATACCAGTCAAATTGTATGCATCTGGGCGTCGAAAAGGAAAATATGTTTTGTCGAACCTATCTAGATGACTTAAGGGTAAGAAGATAATGATGATGTATAAATTTTAATATCAAACTATCGAAAAAAATATTAATAGTAATATCGATACTTAAAAAAAATCGATATATCGATTTTTTATCTACATTCCTAAGTCATACCAGAAATTGGTATCATCTATGCTTACGACCTTATTCGAATTGTAGAATCTAAAAAGCCGGAATTAGAAGACAAACGTGTTGTAGATTTGCATTTGACAATTATGCGTAGACAATCAACAAGAATATATATTTTCACAGAACCTTACAAAAATTTAATATTCAAGATACTATAACACAAAACTAACATTTGTATACATCTTCTAGAAAGCAAAAATGAGCCACAAAAAGGAATCGTTGGTAAATAATTGTTTAATAATAATTTAAAATTGTAAGTCAAATATGGATGAAACATATAAACTTTTATTTTTGCAGAGAAAACTTAAAACTTTATGCTATTTAACTCTAGGTGGTTCCATAGCATATCAGTATGTTTATTTTAAAAAGGATTTTAATGGTTATTTTGACAAAGTTATTCAGCCTTTTAGCCAGTACTTAAATCCAGAATGGGCACATAAACTTTGTGTAGCAGCTATTAAATATGGTATCTTTCCTTCAGATGATAACGAAGATCCCAAAGTTCTTGTAAGTACTGCAATAAACTCTAATATACTTTTATATTCATTAGTTATTAGTCAAATTATTTTAGTACATTATTACCATATAATACTAATAATTATATAAAAATATTCTTTAATTTTTATGTTTAACTAATATTTATTTTGAACAATATATAATTATGATAATAATATAAGTATAACAATTATTTTGTTTTTTTTACAGAAAACCAAATTTCTCAACTATGAACTTAGTAACCCTATTGGAATTGCAGCTGGTTTTGACAAACATGGTGATGCTGTAATAGGCTTGAGAAAGTTAGGTTTTGCTATAGTTGAAGTCGGTTCTATAACCCCTGAAGCTCAACCTGGTAACCCAAAACCAAGGGTCTTCAGACTGCCTGAAGACAAAGCTATAATCAACAGATATGGTTTCAACAGTGAAGGACATGATGTAGTATTTAATAAGGTTCACAGTCTAGAAAAAACTCAGCTTAATAACGGAATATTGGGTATAAATTTGGGTAAAAATAAAACTTCAGTTGATGCCAAAACAGATTATATTTTAGGGATTAAAAAGTTCTCAAATATAGCAGATTACTTTGTTATAAATATAAGCAGGTATAATGATTTTATTCCTAAATCTTGTTTTAAGCATGTAATATAGGAATTTATTAAAATATCTATGTTTCAGTCCAAATACACCAGGACTAAGGTCTTTGCAGAATAAAAATGAGTTACAGGACCTTCTGACAGAAGTAAATAAGGCAAGGGCATTAATAGACACTGTTAAAAAGCCACCATTATTTTTAAAACTTGCTCCAGATTTAAGTCCTGAAGAAATGAAGGATGTAGTAACTGTTATAACTAAGAAAGAGTGAAAAGAGTGTAGTGTAGATGGATTAATAATCTCTAATACTACAATAGATAGATCATCACTTGTAAACAAAGATTTTGTGAATGAAACTGGTGGTTTAAGTGGTAAACCATTAACCACAAAGTCTACAGAAATGATAAAGGAGATGTACAAACTAACTAAAGGTCTAGTATATGATTTAATTAATATTTATTTGAATTTTAAACTTCAACTACTCAACTTGAAGTCGTATCCATTAAGTATATTGAATAAGCTACCTTGCCCAATGGTGTTGAAAATATTTCCATCAAATTTTCATTTATATGTTAGATTTTGCACTATATTTTTTATTACCCAATGATATAATATAAAATAAAGATAATTCCATTCTCAAGTAATAAAAAAAAATTGTAGTCAAACTGCGATTTCATTAAAATTGATAATTTAAAATATAACTCTTGAACTATGATCATTGAACAAGATTTTTACAATTTAATACCCGAGACACTTAAATTCATATGGTACTATTTCTGAAGCTTTGAAGCTGTAGACTTGATGATGTGTCTTTTGTCTATTATAAAGTATACATATTATCTACATAAATACACCATTGCGGCATTGAAACTAGTATTTTTATTGAAATTAATATATGGTTATTATATCAGTTCAAGAAGTATGGCCAGTAACATTTTATTTAAATTTTCCAATACTGGATAACATATTTTTAGCTGCAAATAATCATTTCATATTATATAAAAAATACATTAATATCTTGTTTTTGTAATAAGCTTTGTTTGCATAATTGTATTTTATAAAATAGAGAATATTTTCACTCATTAGTGATGAAAAAAGTCCAAAACTTGTCAACTTAAGAACTTTAAAATTTTATTTTGATAACATATGATGACAAACTTAACTTTGACCCAAATTTATCAATATTCTGATAATGTAACAAACATTGTTTACATTTTTCATCACTGCCAACTTTGACATGAAAACATAATCGAAATATACACATAGATATTAACAGAATTACTATAATTATATTGATAAACTACATGTTTTAAGTTACTCTTTAGTTACATTTGTAAGTACAATCCTTATCAATATTTTTGGCTGCTCTGAATATAACCATAGCTTCAAGCTTATCATTTCTTAGTATAAAACAAAATCCCCTACCGCATCTGTCTGTCTATCTGTTCACGATAAACTAAAAAACTACTGAACGGATTTTCATGCGGTTTTCACCAATAGATAAAGTGATTGATGAGGAACGTTTTGGTATATATAATTTATCAAGGATTTTTATAATCAGGGCGGGACAACGTCTGCCGGGCCCGCTAGTGTATAATATATTCAAGACTATCATAGAAAACAAAGTTAAAATATTAGATAATTATAAAATCTAAAATTAATATTTATTTAACTTTAAATTGTCTCCATGTTATACATATAATATAATATGAATTTTTACTTAGATTTATTATCTCCTTATCTATATTCGGAGCAGTCAAGAAGTTGTATGAGGACTGTAGGAATTCAAATGATGTATATATATATTTGTTTCAGGCAAAATTCCCATAATAGGTGTCGGAGGAGTATTTACTGGACAAGATGCATATGATAAAATTTTAGCTGGAGCAAGCGCAGTGCAACTTTATACAGCATTAATATATCATGGACCACCAGTAGTTTCAAAAATAAAAAAGGAATTGGCTGAATTCCTTTTAAATGACGGTTATAACAGTGTAAATGAAGCTGTGGGTAAAGGAGTTAAATGATGTATAGTTATAGATTATTTATATATTTTTTTCAAGTAATATTTAAATAATAATAAATTACTGACTATGTTGAATACTATTCCAGCTTTTCATTAATTTCTTCCTTGCTTCCTGGAAATAAATGAAACAATGTGTAAAAGTAAAAAATAATAATTATACAATAAGTTTTTGTACATAACATTGACATGTCATTTTATGTGCATTTATTTTTCTATTATAGTTTTCATATTTAATATTATTATTATAATGGTTTATTGTATCTAATATTATATTATTATTACTGAGAAAACACTGAAGTCACAAATCTGAAAGAAAAACTGAAAATGCAGTCCTCAGGAATAGTCTAAAGTTGCTAGTTTTCTCTTACATAAAAATGGCAATATGTCAAGCAAACCATAATCTTGAAGAACTTCGTTTTTAACCGGAACCGTGGTGCCGCTCAAGCAGACACTATAAATAGCCTAACAAAGCTAAAGCCTACAGAAAAATTGTAGGGCTAAATGATCCCATCAGACTTCATAACTATATAATAATAATAAACAAAATAATCCCAAGGAGAGTTGATGTCAGGAAGGCGGCTGATTGTCAAAATTGAGCCAAATCATATACCACAACATGAGAAACATGTTGTACGGAGCCTACTTATATGGGATAAGGGTAAGAAGAGAGAAGTTTTTGCACATAATAAATAATATAATAAATGTAGTTATAAAAGTTGTAAAACACAATAAAAATCTAATTACCTTCTATTTTACAATTCGGAAGATGAGTTTGTAAGTATTGCTTGCATTCATCAAGATTTTGCACACTGTACAAATTAAATAGAACCAAATTTTTCAGTTTATTTAAATTCTGCATTTCTTTCAGTCCATTATCAGTGACATTAACACATTTAGATACTTGTACATGTGTTAGAGTCTCTTTTGCATAAGATAAACCTTTCATTGCTCTGTCCTCAATGTAACCATTATTATGGAGAATTATTCTCTGCAGCATTGTACAACCACCTAAAAAGTAAAATTGAACAGCACCAAAGGTAAACACAAATGTAATAAGAATAACCAAGAGTCTCACTTCTTAAATCATATATGTCAGTGTCTTCAAACCCATTGTTTATTTATATATTTCATTTGGTTTTTTTTTTTCTCGAACTGACTACGCTATTGACCCGGTAGGGTCTTCACAGCTTCACCGGACTAATAAGGTTGGCGCTTAAGGCACACAACCGATTTTTGTTTTTGGGTAACATACACAAGGGTGCATGCACACCTCGGCTTGGGCTGTTACCTGGAAAAAGACGCGTCTGTCCTAGCTAACTATTCTAAGCTATTCATACATATATACATTTGTGAACCATACAATCGAAATTGCATGATTCACAAATGTATACATGTATATCGGATTGAAACGAACTAAAACTATTCAATTCAGTTTGATGAGGGAAAAAAACAAAACCCTCCCACCATGTGTACATATGTGCACATGTGTGAGAGAGATGATCTCATATGTGTGTTCAAGTGATGTAGGTGAGTCACTGTATCGCAATAATATCACAAGGGCTTTCATTTGGGACATTTCAAATATCTTCATATAACTTTCAAATAAAAGTAGAGGAGAGAGAGTAGTAGGTAGGTAGTAGAGCCACGTTGAAGCTATTACTGGTTTCAATGTGAATGGGTCGGCTCACCTGGGGTATTACCCTCTCACAGAAAACCGATGTGAAGTAACAGTGTTTGCATTGTTGCATTTCGTTCGGTCAGTGAGAGCCCCGGAGGCCCATCTCCCATCCCTTACCCACAAACACAGGCTGGCAATCCACTTTCGACTCCCCCGGTGTTGCTAGTGTCTATGGATGGCAGTGATCACTTAAAATCAGGTGACCTGCCTGTTTGTTTACCTCCTATGATATAAAAAAGGAAGAATTTTATAACTGCTATAAATTTTGGATTTTCTAAAAAATATTAGCTTGAACCAAGAATCCTTGAATTATTTCTTCAATAATTTATTTACCTCAGGCATGTAAGTCACCAATTAAGAAAACTACATTTATATTCACTATTTTGATTGACAAATTTGATTTTAATGTGTTTTTTTTTCCACACACATTGGTTACATAGGCATTAGGCTAAATTGTGCAATCAATATTAATTATGTGTGAAATACATTACGTAGGTGTGAAAATCCATAATGAGATATGGACGAGTCTGACCCATCAATTTCCAATATTTTTGGAACATCTTGATCCTCTGATGGTAATAAGTTATAGTCATCCAATTTCTTCCCACCAGCCCATACTATTTTTCCTCCATTTCTAAGAACCCACTCTGCACACGCTCTGTCTGGTCCAAGTTGTTTGATTCTATCATTATCGGGTTTATTGAACATCATATTAACGTATTCCCAAAACGTTCGCTTTTGATAAATTCTTGGTTTGAAAATCTTAGATATTGATAAAACATTCTGTAAAAATATGGGTTTCTACGTTATATTATTATCAATGTAACTCCAAATATAACGTATTGTATAAATGATATACATACATGGCACGAGGACAACATATTACACAATGAAGAATTATGTATATAAACAAAAAATCGTGTTTTAGCCGAAAATAATAGTATAATCGATCGTTGGTAATATTTATAATGCGCAGTTTTCAAAATCACAAGCAGTGTTGCCGTTTAAGAAATAAAAAAGTCTCCAGACGTCAAAAAAAGTCGCTAGATTTTGAAAAATACATGTATAAAAAATCCGCCAGAAGTCGCTAAATATTTCATAATATTTCATGGTAAAAAATATAGTAAAAATAAAATATTGCAAATATTTCACTTCACAGTAAAACGAGCAAAAAGCTTTAGTTCAGTTATAAACAGGTTTAAGCTTAAGCTTATGGCTTAACTATATTACTTATTATACTCTTTGGGTTTAAGCCATATAATTAACTCTTCTTGCGTTTCCATCCTGGTCTACACTTTTATTTATTTGTTTTACTTTTGAGCATAAGCCTTCTTTTTTAAAGGGATTTTAATTTCTATAAATAGATTTTGATGTCAATGACAACAATTGAACAAAGAAACTAAGAAGGACAGGTTTGTTTTGGGAAAACGTAACATAGTAACTGATTTTTTATTTCTGTTGGCGGTGGTAATGAATCAATGAAAATGAAAGACAAAATGATATCTGATGTGCCATTTGATAGAGCGAGAGGCACCCAACCGATTAAATCCCGATATCGAACGTCATTCTGGTAGGGGAATTCCAGAAAGGACAATAGCAATTCACGTTGTTACCAGTAATTGCATTTAAACTAGTACCAAAATATTGATGCATTTTCAACATTCAATTAGTCGCTAAAATTCGCTAATTGTTTGTAAGTCGCTAAATTGAAAAAAAGTCGTTAAAGATACCCAAAATCCGCTAGATCTGGTGACAAAGTCGCTAAAACGGCAACAGTGATCACAAGCTACTGTGATGCAGTGGCAGTGCTGCTACAGTAGTCTGTGGCTGCTACATTACAGTTATAGGTGTACCCAACCGTTAACGTTAGAATATTCGTATATTTCCCCACCAAATATCAGAAAACTATTGTAATACAAAATTGGATATATTTTTTAGTTCCTAGAAATCAGATTTTCAAATATCATTAAATAAAATAATGTTAACATAATTAAAATTTATTTTTAATTAATTATCAGCGTCAGACATTCAAAAGCAAGCAATTAAAAAAATAGTCGAAGCAGTCGTAAGGATTGCCCACAGACTACTAAGAGGATACTACGTATGGATTGCCGGCAAAAGTGAAAACTCAAAACAATGGAATAACAGTGTTCTCTTTTGAATTTTTAAATCAATTATAGTATGAATTATTTAAACTTTATAATTTGTATATTGAAATTATTATTATTAGTCTAGTTTTCACATCGCACTCTGAACAATAATTATATACATTTTTATACAGTTTTAATTAATCAAATATATCATGGGCTGCACAAACTCAATACAAAATATCTAGACATTTTAAGTTTTTTTTTTCGAACTGACTACGCTATTTATCTAGCAAGGTTTAATTTAACCATTGTATATAATTATTCTAAACATTATAAATATTTGTTAAAAAGAAAAACCAGATCGAGTTTCTTGCCGGTTCTTCTCGAAGACTGGGTTGTTTTCCGAACCGGTGGTAGTTTTGACTTTCATACGTGCTTTCTTAGGGCCTAAATTGAACAAAGTGTTTTATTTTTATAATATAATTGCAGTTCATAAGGGATTTCATGATATTAGCTATATGTCGCCCTCAAATAACCTATATACCTAATTTATCTGATTCACTTCCGTTTGCATAGCGACCTCTTTAGGGGTGCGCTACTCGCTGATATTTTTGGGCGCTAAAACCATGGATTTATAGTTTAGTATATTATGCCCATGATGTTAGTATAAAAATTAATATTACCAATAGCTATATCGATATTTTGTTAATCGATTTTTTATTTACATTTCTTGCGCCGCTAGTATTATTATTATTCTGTGAAGGTAGTTCATAAATACTTGTACGACTAATAGTCTGTGGTTCATAAATTAAAAACATTGACGACATTACTGACTTCAGGAAAAATATTTATTTCAGACAAATACCTATATCCAAATAATAGTCTACACACACGTACAGGGTAAAAAAGAAATTAAATATGACAGAATCATACGGTAACGTTATTCTTTTTACTGTATATAGTTAGTATGTTACAATGCAGTGACTTATGAATTTATATATTCAATGCACTTGATCAATTTCAGAATACTTATTTAAATTTCTTATTATTGGGAGTGCGGGCACCGGAAAGTCGAGTCTACTCAATAATTTCATTGGCAATAAATGTAAGTACTGGCAAATGAATTTAGATTTAACTTCTAAGCGGATTCGTGTTTACTTTCAGAAGAATGTCAAATAGTTATTGTGTTGTTTTGATCTTGTGTAATGTTCTGATTATAATTATGGTTTTGTTTACCTTATTCTATCAATTGGCTTTAGTATCGCGTTAAATGGTTATAATGAACTTAGTCGTAAATACCTTTAGTTCCAAGAAAAAACGCAACTCCCTAGAGAGATTATCCAGAAACTATAAAACATATATTATTTTATTATAGTTAAAGAAGACAGATGCCATACTATTGGGGTTGAATTTGGGTCCAAGATAGTTAATATTGGAGGAAAGTCTACCAAACTCCAAGTATGGGATACAGCTGGTCAAGAAAGATTTCGTTCAGTGACTCGTTCATATTATCGTGGAGCAGCTGGAGCTCTGCTAGTCTACGATCTCACATCCCGAGATTCATTTAATGCACTTTCAAACTGGCTGAGAGATGCTCGGACACTAGCAAGCCCTAACATTGTTATACTGCTTGTAGCTAATAAAAAGGATATGGAAGAATCTCGAGAAGTAACCTTTACGGAGGCTAGTGAATTTGCCCAGGAAAATGGTAGTGTATTCTTCTTGATGAAATCTTGATTTAGAATAAGTATAGCCATATTTTCTTTCATTTTATTGAATACTAGCTTCCTTTTCAACTTTGGTTTTCATAATAATGATCTATTTTCTTTTTCTTATTATTGAAATGTTTACAGTAATATATTATATCCTGAATATTTAGGATGAAAGGTAGTCTATATCAAATATCAAATCCCGGGCTGATTTTGTTGCAAATTTCATTATAATTAGTTCAGGGTTTTTGCAGTGAAAAGGTTACAAACAGACATATAAATTGTTATTTTAGTATTTATATTAAGAAATATTAATTGAAGTAAATTTATTTATGCCTAAACATTCATATCTTTTGAAAATAATAAATTATAATTTACTTCTTGCTTTGGTACTTCTACTTTCTGTAAGGTGTAAATTCCTATTGAGAATAGCTTTGATGGATCTGATTTACTTGCATTTTTCTTGGATTACTTTCACATCTATAATACAGGAAATTGTCGCTGTATAAGGAAAGATGACTAAACTTTATAATGACCAATCAGGGGTAATGATTTATACCTGACCACAGATGTCCTCATTTATTGTCATTATCTAATATCAAATTAAATTAGATGATATTATAATTACAATAATCATTTATTTGGTTTGGTTTGGTAGTAACAAATTGGTCATTCCATGCTTCAGGCTCACTAAGTCCAAAAACAGATTTTTATGTAATAGTGTTAGGTTTTATAACAAAGTCCCAAAACACATTACCGATTTGCCTGATAGTGAGTTCAAGAACCATGTCAAGCTGGTTTTAATATCTAAAGGCTATTATAGGGTGGATCAATATGTGAACAATTGTGATGTCTGGAAATGAGGTCCCTCTCTGTGCATCCACTAATAACGAATGTAAATATTTATGTTCCTGTAAAAATATATGACATGAAAAGATTTGATTTTGGTTGCCAAGTGCCAAGTAACCAAGTTTGTAATACACATTGACCCAAGAGGTCTTACAACTCATTCTTCGTTAGTAGCAATAATATTTTTTATGTTATATAATGATGATGCGTTTTTTATTAGTGCATTCATTAAAATGTTGCAGATTTTTATTCCACTGTACAATATATTATATTTTTCGTCTAAAATTTTTTTTAATTAAGTCATTACTGTGAGAAAATATAGTTATGACATATCTTACCACAAATTCAGTGAAAAATTTTCAACTATAATTTACCCTAAAAATCGGTGGCATATTGTACAAACATTTTGTTAATATATAGATAGCACTGAATGGGTTAAAGGGTATAGTCTGGTGAAGCTGTTAAGACCTTGCTAGGTCAATAGCGTAGTCATTTCGAAAAAAAAGGGTTAAAGGGTTATGTGGGTTGGGTAGCAATGAGATAATTACAATTAAAAATATAAAAGACTGTCCAGAATTTATCCAAATATTATATATAATTGCCACAAAATAGTGAAGCTACCTTCACAAGAACAAAGTAACCAATCTGTACTTACATAAAATAGTGATAATATAATCATTAGACAAAATGTTTTTAAAAAAAAATAACAAATTAATTTTGAAACTATTTTTTTTTAGAACTCATGTTCCTCGAGACTAGTGCTAAAACAGGAGAAAATGTTGAAGAGGCATTTCTAAAATGTTCTAAAACCATCCTCGCGAAAATAGAAACTGGAGAATTGGATCCAGAGAGAATAGGTTCTGGAATTCAATATGGTGCTAACACATCGAAAAGGTTGAGTACACCTAAGAAACCCGCTCGAACTCCTTCTGATTGTGCCTGTCGTGTTTAAAATTATGTTATGGATCTATGGAGCTGTTTAACATGTCTCTTGATAATTATTGGACATTTTTTTAGTTATACATATTTCCTGAATGTGATCTATTTTATATATGTTTATTTTAGATAGAAATACTTTAATCCAGATATAATAAGCAAAAGGATTATTTTTACATTTAGAAATTATAAAATAATGAGGCTTATTAAAATAATGTGGTTTTTTAAAACATTTCCTAGTTGGTAGTATTATTGAAATTTTATTAAATATATTTATAATAAATTTTAAGTTACTGAAGTGTCTGGGGCATTTCATGTAAAATCAATCACTTTTAAACCTGACCCCTTTCGATTTGTCTGAATTTTATTTTTCCTTTTCCACCCCATTAAAATAAGTTTTCAGGAATTTCCAAACTTTTTACCCAGCCCAAAAATATTTTATAAACTCTTCAAAAATAGCCTTTTTTATCAAAAAGCTTCTTCAAAAATTGAATATATTGGTCGTAAAAAAGGAACTTTCCTAAAAAAATAATTAAGTTTATTCAAATTTATTTAGGTAATTTTCACTCTTTCAATAAGAAATAAAAAAAATGTGGTACATTTAAAAAGAACGCTCTGTGTTTTGGGTTGAGTAAGAAATTTTCCTGAGAAATGTTTTGAATTGCGTAGAAAAGAAAAAAAATACCCATATCAAAAGAAAGTTTATAAATGGTCGATTTGACATGGAATGGCTTGACTGTTGACGCGATTATTTTAATGTTATATTTAAAAAAAAGTAAATAAAAAGAGAATCTTCATACAAGCGGTAAAATATATTAAGATTTGACATTGACAAAGGAATTTATCTATACATATAATAAGTAATCTAAAGTGTCTGTACTTTTTCGATTTGTGTGAAAAAAAATTGTTGCAGGTGTCTAGGAATAAGTAATAGAATATATTTCAATCAATTTTAGAAATGTCTGTCTATTTGTATGAACACGCATCACTGCTAAAGTACTCGATTCACAATAAAACCTCATATAAGAAAATCATAAAGCATATGAGGAGCATATCGGGAGTAACTTAGGCTTTGTTTAATTAGAATCGGGCCATTTTATCAAAAGTTATTGTAACATTAATGGCGCCGCGAATTAAGTATGAGAGAAAAGTAGATAAGCGAATGGGCTAAATACGTTCAGATGTCTTTATTAGTCATTGTTTTGTACATTTAGTTCCACGTGGATGAAGTCGCGGGCACATCTAGTTTTGTAATAAAATGACAACGGTTGGTAAAAGGCTTAGCGATTAATGCAATGAATTCAAACGAATAGTTTAACTATAATTTAACGAACTCTAATAAACGATTCATGTCGATAAAATATGTAAAAGTATCGGATGTCGAAGGTAATTATTGTAACTGGATAATATCCAAAATGGCGGCGTGTTGTATACTAAGAATGATATTTTAAAATTGTGATTATTTCTTCATTATAATTAAGATTTCTTTTTGATGTTAGTGAACAATGTTTGACATATTATTACACGATTAATGTTATTAGATATTAATAATTTTAAGGTTACTATCTCACCGTAAAGATAACCCACATTTACGCTAAAAATTATAAAGATCTGACTTTGGTCATTAATGTGTTTTAATAAATATTTGAGAAAACAATTCTTATTTCCATTACCTAACTTACATTGGAACCTTGGATAGATTAAACCTTGAAATCTACGCTTTCTACAACTTTGGAAATTTCTTGTCAGTTTATATAACAACTTCCAACTAGTACGTTTTATTTTATTGTATTGTAAATATATAAACAAAAAAAAAACAGGATATGTCGTAAAGACAAACGATAGAAGTGAAACTTTTGTATAAAAAAAAATAATAATAAAAAGGTATCGTCACGCGGTGTTACCAAACGGTAACCCGTCCAATTAATGAGCGCGCCCGACGTTTCTTAACTTCGGTGATCGGACGAGAATAGGTGTTTCAACACTCTATCTGACACAGTGTTTACCCCACTAATTTTCGTCACACAAAAAGGTTACGGATAAAAAAATTTAACGCCCTCCCATAAGAAGTTTCACTTCAATAAATGTAGGGACCTACTTTTTCGAGCATCTCTATTGGAGCAAATAGTAATTAATATTATAGTTAATCTACAATAATTTTCAAATAAAGTCGCCTTTCGTGACTTTGTGTTTCGATAGTGCTAAACTACGTACTGTGTTTTAGATACGGTTTTCACTAACATTTAGATAATTTATCATCAAGTAACAAGTAGAAAAAGATACGTACTCTTTGAAGGTGTAAGAAGTTTTCAGTCGCTCTCATTGGTAACGCTTCAGCATTTTTTTATTAAATAAGTCCATTAAAATAATGTACTACGAAACTACACATTTTTAAACTACAAAAGAGATTTGTTTATCTCCTAAAGATAAGTCGTAGTAATCAGTTACATATCATTAAAAAAGTAATGTGTTATGTACAGTTCTGTTTTGGTCAATATCGTATTAATCCTTATCCAATAAAATATTTTAGTTTCCTTAGTCATGTAGATCAAAATAATTACCTTTTGAAGCATACCATCTCGATAAATATCTTAGAAGGTATCACAGATTTTAAATCACGCCCAACATAAAAATTGTGTGATGAGTTTTACATAACATCTATGAATTTGAAGAACTATAAATATAAAACCATCTAGACACTTATTGTACCCATACGAATCAAAGGGAGGTCGCTAGTATAGATATTTATACACTAATATTATAAAGAGGAAACGTTGTAATAAAGTATTTTAATATGCGTTTTGTTTCAGGTAAAATGCGTCTCTATTTTGTTTTATACTAGTTGATTCTCGCGACTTTGCGTTGTTTATTTTAACAGTATATTTTATGCACAGAGGCGAAAACATTGCTAGCAAGCAATATATTGTGGTTACGCTGGTTCCACTTCGCACACTGCTGATCGCGTAATGCCTATAAATGTAGTAATTTCTTACAACTCCTAATTATTTAGCAATAGTTAGCTAGGTCAGACGTGACTTTTTCCAGGTAACATCCCAAGCCGAGGTGCGCATGCGCCCTTGTGTATGTTACCTAAAAACCAAATCGGCTGAGTGCCTTAAGCGCTCGCCTTAGTAGTCCGGTGAAGCTGTAAAGACCCTGCAGGGTCAATAGCGTAGTCAGTTCGAGAAAAAAAAAAAAAACCATTTCAATATGTACACATTAGTATTATTATAAATGAAAGCTTTCATTATAACGGTTGTCTTTTACAATATTAACATGGAAACATCTTCAGATCCCACTTGAATTCAAATTCGATTATCACATCGTAATTCGTAACTAGTAATATATGGGAGACGCGACCCCTATTATTAGGCAAGGTAATTCAATAACCGTGGGATAATTCAGAGGAAGCTGTCTGCAATTCAATTGAGCAGACATTTAAGGAATAATTTATAGAATGTGTATGTCATAGTGGGAGCATTCAGCAGTCGAAATTAACACATAAATAGTAACGCATATTTTGATTACATAATATTACGAAGATTCGAATTATCATGGGCGTTTGCTAACAGCGCCATCTATTATTGTCTATGTTAATCATTACCGGCAATGTATTGTTAATGCACTTCTATTTAATTACTATTTATGTGTTAATTTCGACTGCTGAATGCTCCCACTATGACATACACATTCTATAAATTATTCCTTAAATGTCTGCTCAATTGAATTGCAGACAGCTTCCTCTGAATTATCCCACGGTTATTGAATTACCTTGCCTAATAATAGGGGTCGCGTCTCCCATATATTACTAGTTACGAATTACGATGTGATAATCGAATTTGAATTCAAGTGGGATCTGAAGATGTTTCCATGTTAATATTGTAAAAGACAACCGTTATAATGGAAATTCGCGGTCCGAGCCCCGCAAAGTGGGGCTCGAACCGCCAGCGCCCGTCCAGGGTGAGGCCCAGATATTTCATCTGGGTCCCCACCCTGATCCGGGCTCCCTCCACCACAATGTGAGCCCCAGGAGGTGGCCCCCGCCGAGGTCCATGAAAGAGTAGGGCCTCGGTCTTCTCGAGGGCCACCCTGAGGCCCAACCTCCTGATGCGCCTGACCACGAGAGTTGTGGCCATCGTGGCCAGGCGCTCCACCTCCCTCCACTCCCCCCCCCGGGCTACGACTAGGGGGTCGTCCGCGTAACAGATGAGGCGTGCTCCGTATGGGAGCACGCCGCGGAGCACCCAGTCGTAGCTCATGTTCCACAGGAGCGGCCCCAAGGCCGACCCCTGTGGAACCCCTCGCCTTGTGGCCCGCCGCACCATACGCCAGTCGCCGTCTACGTAGGCGACCTCCCTATCTTCGAGGTACGCCTCCAGCACCCGCCGCAGGTAGGGGGGCACTCCGAAATATCGGAGCGCCTCCCGTATGACCCCATGCGGCAGGGTGTTGAAGGCGTTGGCGATGTCAAGGGACACCGCCAAAACCCTCTCCCCCTGGGAGGTCGCCTCTGCCGACAGCGACTTCAGGAGGCACAGGGCGTCCACCGTGGAACGCCCTGCCCGGAAGCCATACTGCACGTCCGCCAGATTAGGCCCTACGCCCTCTAGTCATCATTAGAAAGCTACATTATCCGTGAGTAACATAGGTTATATTTTTTACCAGAAAAAAAAATAGGGATCCTACTAAAATTTCAATAATGTAATCCAAGGTATGAAAAATATTGCCATAAAATGACTTTCATCGTATGCGCTGCGGAAACTATGAATGATAGTAAATATGTTCTACAATATTAAAGAACATATCAATATCTATAAAAAAACCTCGTGGTACCATATGTCCAGCTATTGTGATTATGTCACTATAACTACATTTTTGAAAGAAATCTTAACAAAAACCACACCATGCTAAAAGACCATGTTATTCATGTTTTTATATTAATCCTTATCCAAATAAATTAGTTTTAAGACTGTTTCAGTACCTGTAGATAACTTTTTGAATAATTAAAATCGGCTAATGCATTCAAAAGATATTACGAGTTTAAAATTATTAATCTAAACAAAATATGCCGCTCGCGTCGTTGCCGGGGTGCGGTGGTGCGTGCGGGTTATGCGGCGAGGAAAGGTCACGGGAGAGAGGCGCCCACATCTATAGCGTAGGTAACAGCGCGGCTTATTCGCGCAATAGAATTTTAGCTCATAGTAATAGGTAGGCATTCAATTACAATCCACAAATTGATTATGTTCATCAGAACAATATCCAAATTGGGGCAATCGATAAGATTTGTACTAAATGTTACTTATACTAAAAAATGGAGTGACAAAGCAAATGGTATGTGCTGCGCATCTGGAAAAGTACTTCTTCTTAATATTAAAGAAGCACCAGAGCTAATAAATAGCCTTTTTGGCAAATAATCACAGATAATCCGCTCATTTAAATGGCGTTTTTATTATGGAATGTTTCACCAGTGTTTAACTTAACTGTGACTTAATTTGGCAGATTTTTTTTTTACTGTAGCACGGCAAAATGTCTGCACTGTGCCTGATGGTAAGCACTGTACAATCCAAATACAATGGCAACCACCGCGTGAAACACTATCCATCGCCGGTCACCGCTGTCATGCCGGCCTACAAATAGCTGGATATGCACAGGCTGATCCCGAAATGCGAGCCGCAGAAGCGAATCACTATGACGGGCTTTTTCGCCATATACATGGTGGTTGCGACCCATTCAGGCTGTAAAACCCTAGCACCCCGATTTCGCCATTACCTCGTTCATTATTCAGCAGGGTGCACCACGTGCAGGTGAGGTTGGCTTGAGTGTCTCAAGTCTTAGATGTTATTCGATACCCCTAAAAGACAGTAAAGAGTAGTTCCCGCTAAGCTATCACGCACCAAAACAGATGAATTCACGAGGTATTTTTTTATCTTATTATTTTGTTAGGTTAGCACAATCATCTACCCTCGAACAGAAGACGTTTCTTTCTGTAAGATTTTAGATTCTGGGTTGGATCGTGGGTACAAGCTTTTCAAGACTATAATCAGTTTTAGCCAATTCACATATTATGTTTAACAGAAATGTTTAAAACAATTGTTCCGTATGCCGTATGCCGTATGTACACTTAGGCCAATATTTTTATTTGATTTGTCTTCGTATTTAATGGCACCGTAAAGATGTGTGTAGATACGATTGCGACATTCTTACGTGGGTAAAATCGTATCATAATAATCAGTCCCGTTTTCCATGAAGGTAGGTTATTCTTAATCAAGTTTTCATGTACTTATAGTTTTTGGCAGGATCTTCTCTACATTATGTAGGTGTTATTAATTTTTTATTTATAATTTTACTCTATATTTTGTAATATCGGTGCCATCTTGTGTAATATAGTTCGGTTATTGTGCACAAGTAAAATGTTTAAGAAATAGTACTTTTATTATAGTACATAGGACGTGTATATAATTTAAAAAATATTGGTTGTATGTAAAGTCGGTTTACGGACGATAATTTTACGTGATGTCGACTCGGACGCATCGGCCGATGGAGTGGAAGAGAGATAGATAGAAGAGACAGAGATTGCACGTTCAACTCAGGCGGAACGTGACGATGAGTCATCTTTTTCTTGCGTGCAGCCGGCGTTCATCGATTTATAAGACGTTATCACGTCAATAATTAATAAATGCATGTATTCATTCCGAAATGTTACAAATTTCCCTGAAGAGTTCTAGCAAGGGGTGCACTATCTCTAGTCTCTAGTCTAGTCACTAGTCTCGTTCTCGCATCGGTCGTGAGCGGTCGCTTGCTAATACAATCTTTGCTTCTACCTGAGTAACATAGACCTAGTAATTACATAGAAGTGGCAGTAATATTATTGTTGCTTATTAATTATTATTTTTTATTTTATTTTAAATATGGTGCTATCCCAAGATAAGGAGTCTCAATCGGACTCAAATAGTGAGAGCCATGTTACAAAAACAAAAAAAGCAACATTAAATTATAAAAAGGGAACAAGAAAAAATACCAGTAAAGCAAACGATCTACAGAGTTTTAAAGAAGAAATTGTTGAATTATTAAAGGAACAAAATCACTCCTTAAACCAACTGAAATCAGACCTCTCAGAAGTTAAAATCCAGAACAATGATATAGCGAAATGCATTGAACACCTCACCGAAGACTACAAAGATCTGAAACGCCAAGTTGATATCCTGGAGAAGGACAAAAGAAATTATATACAACGAATAGAAAATCTCGAAAATCAAACAAATCAAATCCAACGTCAGCAAAGACAAAATATTATTGAAATAAGAAATATCCCTCAACACGAAAATGAAAATCTACTTTCACTTTTTACTTCAATTTGTAACACCCTGGAGGTGTCCATCCAACCATTGCAAATTCAAACTATAAAGCGTGCGATGGTAAGAAATGTTCAAAATAAGCCAATACTGGTACAACTAACTGACTCTATCATAAAGGCTGAAATTAAAAATAACCTAAAAAAATATAATTCGAAGTTAAATAAAGAACGTTTTAATACAAATGATATTAATATTTCTGGCCCGAAGCAAAATTCGGTGTTATTACAAAAAAGTATAAACATACGTATTGAATACTTGCTTCAAAAAGGTTTCTAATTAAATGCCCCACGGTAGCTGAATGTTCTCCATACTGCTCTTTTGTCTCACTTTGGTTATGTTAGGTTAGACTTGCGAAAAAGGATAATGTGAACTTGCCTCAGGTGAACTCTGTGCTTTAAATTCAAAACCTTTTTAAAGCAAGTATTCAGTACATATTTTATTTTTTGTAATAACATGGATAATGTATGGAAAATAAAAAATTGATAACATATTCAAGTAGAAATACAATACAACATAAAAAATGATGACAGACTTAAATTACAATGTGATTAGAGACAAACCATGTATATTTGCATGACAAACATTTTGTCTCATTCTCTCATCTGCTTGGTTTTATTATTTTTAACGGACTTCAAAAAAAGGAGGAGGTTATGAATTTTTTTTTTTTTTTTAAGTTTGTGACCTCATAACTTTGGACTGGGTGAACCGATTTTGATTATTCTTTTTTTATTTGAAAGCTGGTACTTCCAGTGTAGTCCCATTTCAATTTGGTATAGTTCCGACAACGGCATCCAGTGCAAAACCGTATAAGTTTTAAATTTGCATTAAGTATGTACACGACAAATAGACGAATAACTCAATATTACGCTAACCGATTTCGATGATTCATTTTTTATTGAAAAGGATGTACTTCAAGGGTAGTTTGATGAGAGTTTGGTTAGGTTCTGATTATGGGATCCGTGACAAAGTAAGAAAACTTCCAAGAAACGAGCCTACTCCTTTCTTAAGGACCG
>MU162727.1:139970-273815 GCA_015888305.1 Antheraea pernyi
AAACTATCCTTGCCATACACCGTCGAATAAAGTATGATCCTAATATTCATTTCGGTAAAAGACGTAAGCATCATGTATGTCAGACGATCTCACTCCGTCTACAATTTTCACATAAATTTTTCTGCTTTCTTGGTCCTCATATATATAACCAGATTAATTCTATTCTTCAAATTTATCATTTAACTAACCAAAAAGCAAAACGCATTATTCATAATTGGTTACTAGCACTTTCATACAATAATACTGAAAATCTATTATCTATAGTCTCATAAGATCCTTGTGGATAAATTTACTGTTTGTAGCAAAAGTAATAAGAATACAGTTCCATTCTAGGGAACGAGAGTCTGGAGATCTGTAGTTCAGGTCTTTGAACCTTTTTCAGACTCCAGACCTCACATTAATTTGCACTATAAATGTACTGTTCTGTAAAATGTGTACTATTTCTTTTTTTTTTGTTCACAAACAATATTGTATAGCTGTAAGAATCTAATTGTGAGGTCAAATAAATAAATTTATTATTATTATTACTATTTTGTTAGGGTAACTTTGTATTAAAATTTGAAGATGTGTATTTTTGTCTGTGGTTGCTGCAATATCATGCTTTGTGTATAAGGAATACTAATTTCTAAAAATATCTTGGTAAGCTTTTTTAGTTTCTAATATTTTAGGTATATTTCTTATGGTAATAAAAAAAACGTCAAGAATATTCTCCAAATTATAATTATCGAAAAAGTTGAACGCAATTTCTATTTATAAATATAGGTAGGTATAATTTGTCTGTCTCAAGTTTGTTGTAATCGAACGTTATGACATCACAGCTATCAGTACCGTTAACAAAAATAAAAACTATGATCATAACAACACAAATTATCAGTAACAAGAAAGTTTATAAAATTGCAATAAGTAAATCTACGGAATAAAAAATAGAGAAGTAAATTGCATTTGATTCGATATAAAACTTTACCTTCTTTCTGTAAGGTGTGAACTTTTTTTTTTTTTCTTTATTACGACAATACCATAAATATCGAAAAGGATGGTAAATAATTCCGTTCTGTTGGTACTAGTTTTATATATGTAATCTGTGGTACTAGTCGGTTATCTCTAAAGGGAACCGGCAGCAAACTTGAGACAGATAGCAGCTACAAGTTTAGAGACATACTTAAAAATAAAATGCACCTATTTTATAAAAACTAGGAACTATAATATCATTTTACTGGAGCATGATTTGCTTTTAGAATCTTTACAACTGTTAGAAGTGGATTTCCATATGCTTTATATAATTTCTTTTACATAAGCACTTAGACTTGGTTTAGGTTGTCGGCCTAAAATGGATTTATTATTTCAATATAGTTATTTTTAGGTTAGGTTTTAAATAAAGAAATCCAAGTAAATGAGAATAATTAGATATATTTAGAAATAGTGTTAGTTCTATCACAGTAAAATATCAAACGCTTATGTATCTCTGTATCGGGTAGTCTCCAGTATGAATTTATTTAAATATTACTGTGGACATGCATTAAATTAAACATTAAGTATAACATCCTTAGATAAATATAAACACCATTAAGTATCATGGTTCGATTTGTATATATAAAAATTATAAAGGAAAAAAAAATTGCAGGTAAGTATTTACAAAATACGGATAGTTATATTTAAATGCCCATTTAGATTGTATTTTATTTGCAAATAAACAAAAAAAAAACTCACTTTAGATACATGATCAACTAATGGAATGATCAAAATAATGATATACTACATGTAATTAATTCTTAAGTTATTTATAATAGAATAGAACAACTGATACTGAGATTCATGAATAGAATTCTACATGTATGCAGTCAGTCATCTTTTGTGGAAGGAGACTTCACAAATGTTGTACACAATAAATATAATAATTATATTAACTTATAATCAACGAACAATTGACGTACTACATAATAAAATATTAATTACAAATAAACAATACATCTTAATTAATTCGCATTAAGGTATATGATTGATCAAATATACATATTTTAATTCATTTTTCAATTGTATTTATGTATAGGTAATACCGTAAACACATAGCCTTAATTTGACATAGGACACTGATTGTATATATCAGTAGTGGCCAACTGATCGTTCATGGGAAACCAGAAAATATAAAAGTATAATATACTTAATAATAATGTTGATTTGTAAAAAAATAGCCTGTCGGTAATTATTCCTCTTTAGAATTCTAGCCGTTGGTTTCTATTAAGATATATCCTTTGAAGGAATTTATTTAAAACTAAATTTGTATTTTGGTTTAAATTGTTTTCGTTTCTCTAATTCGTTTTCCATTGCATTTTTAATTCACAACTCAAGGTTTGTATGAAAGAAAAAATTTTAAATATCACAGGAAAAAACGAAAATTTTTATTTCTAAAAAAAAATTCTATTTAAAAGTGAGTAT
Source organism: Antheraea pernyi (assembly GCA_015888305.1). Taxonomy (NCBI): domain Eukaryota; kingdom Metazoa; phylum Arthropoda; class Insecta; order Lepidoptera; family Saturniidae; genus Antheraea; species Antheraea pernyi. The sequence continues at coordinate 142,404 of MU162727.1, forward strand.
GTGAGACATCACAATATTTTCAAAAATATTGACAAAAAAGACAGCTGACGTTTTTGATGTGACGATTTGCCAAATTTCAATAAGTACGTAATTGGTAAACCGCTTAAGATTTTGGCAATAAACTGTAGAATTGCCACCCTTGATATATGTAATTATATGAAATTTCAATGTGATGTCAAATTAAGGTGACGTGTTTATAATTTAGCATACCTAATTAACATCAAAAGCTTCCTCTCCGGTAAAATACATATTAACCTACTTATTGCTAACATAATTAAATTAATATTTGAAAGTAATTTTGGGCCAGATGACTGTGTGCTGGCTAAGATAGGCACTTGCATGCTTAGGTTATATATTATTATAAAACTGTATCTGACAGTAATAACAGATATAAAATAAAGACTTGGTTTTATACAATTATCATTTTAATCTTTTGAATCAGTCTTTATAGCGTTAAGTGATTAATTATTAGGCAGGAATATTCAATGTAATAATCAAGTAAGTACTTTTTAAATAGTCCTAAACACGCTTGTGACTAGATTAAAAATATAAGTACGAATAAATCTTAATTCAGAAACCGCCAAAATATTAATATTTAAAATGATGAAATTAATAATCTAATCTTCATTTCTGAACGAATGTAGTGTTGGAACAGAGAGCGTGTTTTTGTTTCGGCTGATTATAAAGCACACAGCGTCTTGAATACTAATTCTTTCTATTCGTGTAGTCTTGCTAATTTCAAACAGCCCTAAGCCTTGCTTCTTTATATTTAAGCTTATTATGATTCAAATAGCATTCTTTAATTGAATAACAGATAAAGAAACAGTATAATAACTTTTCTTATCAACAAAAGAGTTTGTTGTGTTTATAAGGTCCAGCCTTAAAACATATTCTTAACAAAATTACTTCTGTTACTAATGCAACAGATTAATGAACTTAATATTTAATCACTGGTTTCAAATAATTTCAAAAGAAAATATTAAAAAAATTAACAGTGTCCCAATAAACACATAATCTTAATTTGACGTCATATATAGATAATTTATCTGTCATATTGACGTAGGTAATGTGTTTACTGTGTATGTAAGTACATGTTATGCTTAAGAAAATTGAACGTACAAAGGCTTTCAGGCTGCGTCGCCACTAAATAACGGCGGAGAGATCGCTGGGTATCAACTGTAAAGTGTCTACACGCCTTGTTGACTCTGACGACAAGCCACTGCTGCTACGAGAGCTGCTCCCCTACCACTGCCGTCCTCGGATAACATTAAATCGAACTGTAAATAAAAGCAAAACAAAATTAATAAAGTACTTCTGTTTGTACATACAAAAATAAAACTTAAATAAATATATGTTTCCGTCTGTCCATTTTTAATACAACTGTACGCAAGAAGGTATTTTTTTTTCTATTGACCAAGCAAGGTCTTAACAGCTTCACCGGACTACTAAGACGAGCGCTTAAGGAACTCAGCCGATTTTATTTTGACAACTAGCTCAAGGGTGCGCGGCACACCTCGGCTTTGGCTGTTGCCTGATACATGCAATTCGCGACCTATGTAAGCTAACCTAAGCTAAGCTAACTATTCATACATATATGAGTTGTTGAAACATATATGTCTACCAAGCATACATACCTCAACAACTCTTATATATATTTCGTATCGGATAATATTCTAAACTATTTCAGTTTGACGCAAGAAGGCATGTTATTCCTCAATTGACAGAGTGCAAGATGTGTCATATATACTTTTAGAGATAGGAAAAAATATCACACTTCGTTAATCTCAACCATTATGGTGAAATTAAAAAAAAATCACATATGCTTTATTAAATATAAGTCCTGAGGAGGCGGTTGTGAACGTTAAAAGTGCCATCGATTCGGAAAACAACAAATAAAAAGAAAGAAAGAAAGAAATATTTTATTCATAAAGCACAACATAAAATACAAGTATACAAGAATGGACAAAAATATGCATATCTGTGCATAAAAAGGTATTCGAGACGTACCAGCAAGAAATTCGATCTGGTTTATCTTTTCATCGTATGTATTTTTATAGAAAAACATGATAGTTGTACCCGTTTTTGGTGGATGCACAGAGAGGGGCGTTATTTTAATGGAACGAAACGAAAGGGGCTATGGCTATATTTTAATGAAATTTAGTACACGGGAAGAATATATCATTCCAGTATTGATAGCCTATTAAACGTATATACTTTTAGAAATCATAAATAATTTTAATAGAAAATAAGGAATCCAAATTATTTAAAGCATATAAGCACTCGTCAATGCAGTGTCCTCTATTTATTATCTGTCCTTTGTTATTTTTTTATGATTATTTTCAGTGTTAAAATACGACAAAACATTTTTATTACATACTAGAGTTAACCCACGACTTCGCTCGATTATATGTTAATCTCTCAGGAATAATACTTCTTTCTGGATGAAAGACATCCCTATATCGTTTTCAGTACCCCTCACGTGTTTGTAAAATCTCACGAAGATTTATTGAGTAGTTAACGACTTGAAAGTGTAATAAATAAACAAACTAACATTCGCATATATAATACTAGTGTCTGCTCGCGACTTCGTCCGCGTGGAATAGTTACTTTGGGCTTACTAAGACGCAGCGGAAGCTCTAATAAATAATAGATTAAAAAAACTAAAAAAAACACGCTTCATCCATATTTATTAAATTTTATTATCTGTTTTTTTAGATGGATTTTTTATGAAAGCGTGTTTTTTTAAACTATTATTTATTTTTCATTTTTTAGTTAACTTTTTTTTTCGGATTATTGCATTGTCATCGACCTTTGATACAGGTGAAGCTAATAAAAGCGTAATAAAGAGGAAAAAAGTCCCGATTTTGAAACATTCTTCATTGGGGCTCCTCTCCTATTTGTCTTAGCATGATGATATATAGCCTATATCTTTCCTCTATAAATGAATCATCTAACACTAAGAGAATTTTCATATCGGACCGGTACTTCGTGAGATTAAAGTGTTCAACCCAACAAACAAACTATCCAGGTTTATATATTAGTATTAGGATATGTATATGGATAGATGTGAATAAAAATATTAAATAACCCAATCTGTTTCAAAGCTTCGTATCATATAAGGTAAAGACTACATAAAAAAACAATTGAACATCATGGAAAAGCGAAAATTATTGTGCAATCAATGGCTGATGTAATACTCCGTCTCATGCTGTTTGATATGGTTATATTTTATTATACGTCAATTGAAGATATACGATTTCATATGTCAATTGTACCGTGATTAGATATCGCATTGAATTGTACTATCGTATTATTAAATCTGAGATAAAATTATAGGTAATACCGTATATACTTAACGCTTAGAATGCCCTTCTAACTTATCATAATGCTTATTTTGATTTCCTGTCATTGTGATTAGGTTGTTATCTAATATTTCTAGACGTCTACGCAAGATATTATTTTATGATTCATAATTTCATAAACAACTTGTATTTTTTATAATAGAAAAATGTAGTCGAATTTACAGTTATATCCCTTTAATATATAAAAGATTTGGATAAAATTAACCTACTACGGTGTAATACGCATGTGTCATGGCTAAGAATTACAAAAATATTAGTATCATCTGCAAAGCAAAGCATCGTCATTGGTTTATTATGTAGCTACCGAGAATGTCATCCTCTTTGGCAGGCTGGCTGAAACTTTTGTAAATATTATAAATAGAATGTCGTTCAAACAATTGAACAGATAAAAGTAATGTCGCGTGTCTCTATATATACCTATTATGATCAGTTTAATAAACAGTCTATTTTACGCACTCCGAGTTTTATCATTGCGCTGTCCGTGTCAGTCTCGAATATTCTATAGTGAGCCGAAGCTCCTACAATTATAATGCCAAATGGTCAATTGTAATAAGGAAAATAACTCTAATTATACACGATAATGTCACACGAATTACATAATTACGGATGAAATAATCACAGGTTAGCCATATATAGAATTATAGTTTTTATACTTCATGATAATTGTAGATAATAGTATTTCAACTCATATACTGTATCTTTATACCAAGCGACTGTTTAGTCGCCAGCAATATTTTTACAGGATAATTGACCCTTATATACTACACTCAGCATCAGCTGATTTATGCAAAAACGAACAGCTGTAATAAATGAAGACACCGGTTCCCTTTGTTCAACCGTGCGGCGTACCCTGGTTAAGCACTTACGGAATGATTAACCTTAAAAAGGGCCTCTTTAAAGTTGTTCATTGAAACTAGGCCTGATTTTTTTACCTTTAAAAGTATCGTTTCTATACTTTTAATAGTTTTAGAACAAACTTTAACTAAGGTTGCTTTTGTTGTTTATTAGTATTTGTTTTGATATTATTACTTTATATGTTAAATGTGATCATGAACTACCACAGGATTGAAGGATGTGACCCTTTAAACATTCCTTGTGTATGTGATTGAACTCCTCCTAAACGGCTGGACAGATTTTGATGAAAATTTTTGTGTGTGTTCAGGTAGATTCAAGAATGGTTTATATTCACAATAGGACCCGGTAGGTGGTGCTGCAGTTGGATTTTAGAATTTTTCTTATTATCAATGCAGGACAACGTCTGCCGGGCCCGCTAGTATGTGTATATAACACTAATCTTTTCGAAGTTGACTACAAGAGGCTTAAACAACAGCCTAGCAAAAATTTAATACTGCCCAAGAGTTGCACTTTACGTCTTATTAAGCTTTATTGTTGATTCATTTTTAGCTTTATATTCTTGAGCAATGTTAAAACTTCCAAAATCTATAGTGGAACCGAATATATAATATGTATTTGTGCCTTAGTGTAGTCTATTTTTTATATTTCAAACGATACTGATTCACCGTCCGAATCTAGAACGGTTTATTATTGTGATACTAATATTCGAGGAACTATACGCCTCGTATTTTTCATAGTATCCTTATGAAAAATTGGAATAGGACATGCATCGTAACCTAGACTGTAGTTAGTATATATTTACGATTTATATATATTGTTAAACCATCAACGATATTATTAAAAAGACGTATTTTTTTTTTGTTTATAGGAGGTGACCTCAGAAACTACTAATCGAATTTTATATATTCCTTAATTAATAGGAATCTACATTATTCTGGAATGTATTGCATTGCATATGTATTGCATTGTTTCGTATTAACCCACATAATACTGTGATTAATTCTTATGAAGTTGCAGGTGCATAGAGTTTTTAGTTTACTATTAAAACTTATATGAATACGTATTTAATAAAATCAGAATTTACGAATTAAATCATTTCGATAATAATATATCGATTTAATATATTCGACTTCACTTTTATTTATGAATTCGTAATCCTAATATTATAAATGCGATTGTGAATTTGTCTGTTTGTTACGCTGTCATGTCCTATTTATTGAACCGATTCATTTTGAAATGTTGCGTGCACTTCGTCAGGGGTACAAAACAAAGGACCTAGGTAAACTTGAAAGGTAAAATAAAACAAAAAGAATGGTCACGAGGGATAATTCAAGTATACATTAATGGAAGCGAAACCGCCGGCAAAAAGTAGTAATAATATAAATAAATATTCGTATCTTTGGATATAGAAGGATAATAAAGAGCCTGATGTTATTAGTTTAGGGTACCTAATTAATGAATATACTAGTATTGTAGTCATTATTAATAAAATTATCAATAGCAGTCAAAGATCGCGGGTTCTATCCCTGCACTGGACAGATCTTTGTACAAAGATTACGTAAAATGCACACGTTAGCAGTAATGAAAACAAGAGCATTATCTATTCGACTTTGTACTCGCTTATGCGACTCATAAAGGGGCTCAGCTTTGACATTCGAATAATAATGTTTTATCTCTGAACAGATAGAAAGTTCAGATGGTCAAAGTAATCCGGAGTAACTGCTCTTCTATCTATGTTGATAATAATTAAACTTAGCAAGCCATTCTCAACTCTAATAACTGGTAAACGGAACTAATAAAACAAAGCGGTTATGACGTCGATCATCCTAGGTCCGTTCCATCGGCGTGGAGCCCTTGAGTACGCTGCTCGCGCGATACAGTGACACAAAATCTTACATCACTGCGACAACATTACACATATCACCTCCACACACATGCACAAATACACGCTTACACATGCAGGTGGAAGGGTTTTATTATTTCCCTTATCAAACTGAAATAGTTTAGAATATTATCCGATACGAAATATATATAGGAGCTGTTGAGGTATGTATGCTTGGTACACATATATGTTTCAACAACTCATATATGTATGAATAGTTAGCTTAGCTTAGGTTAGCTCAGATAGGTCGCGAATTGCATGTATCAGGCAACAGCCAAAGCCGAGGTGTGCCGCGCACCCTTGAGCTAGTTGTCAAAGTAAAATCGGCTGAGTGCCTTAAGCGCTCGCCTTAGTAGTCCGGTGAAGCTGTTAAGACCTTGCTTGGTCAATAGCGTAGTCAGTTCGTGAAAAAAAAAGACGTCGATCATATTTAACTTTGTTATAATAATGTGACTAATTTTATTAGTTACAATTAAACGAACTGTTCTCATAAATACAGGTTTTTAGGTTAACAAGAAAAGATTTTAACAATTTAAGAAGTAACCAGTCCAATTTTATTACATCTGTACTAATAATATAAAGCTGAAGAATTAGTGGATTATAACCTAAAGATGGCCATAAAGGATCAAGATGCAACCGTCATAAAGGCAATAACGTCAGTAAAAAATCCGACTTAAAATAGTTAAATAAAATAATACAAATAAACAAATAAATATAAAAAATAAAATTCATCCAATAGTTGCTCACAGATACGATATGAGAGGTAAACAACAAATTAAAGCAAAAAAAAAATGGTGCAGACCATGGCAAGAGTCTGCAGAATAGAGAAAAAAAAGCTGAAGAATTTGTTTGCTTCAACGCGCCAATCTCAGGAATTGAAGGATTTGAAATTTCATTTTAGTGTCAGATATCTCCATGTATCAGGAAAGCTATAGGCTATATATTAATGCTAATACCAATAGGAACGAAACACTTATGAAGAATGTTTCAAAATCGGGCTTAACGTACGTACTATTTGAAAAATATTTTCACCTTCTAAGTAAACGAAGTCGCGGGTTAAAGTTAGCGTGAGCCCAAAGTAATTTCACGCGGACGAAGTCGCGGGCAGAAGCTAGTATGTATATATGACCAGAGGTTATACTAGTAGGTTGTTTTATTTGCACAATAGCAAAAAATATAGAGTACCGTCCAGTCCGGGGCAAACTTTTTAATCGCTGTGAATATAGTTGCGTATAACACAAATTGAGCTATAAATACATATTATATTAAATGTATAAAATTGTGAGAATTTAAGGACAAATAAATTCCAATTTTATATTCTTATAATAATTACTCCTTATTATATTATGCTGAAGCCCGAACTTACGGCTATATTCAGAGCGGTCAAAAACTTGGCGAGGACTCAAAATCAAAATAACCTTCATTCAATTTCTCTGCGAAGGCGCTTATGAACGTCGAAGCTACCACCGGTAGTTCAGGAAACTACCAAGTCATCGAGAAGAACCGGCAAGAAACTCGATCCGGTGTATCTCTTCATGTTATATATTTTTACAAAACATAAATAGTTACATTCGTTATTAGTGGATGCACAGAGAGGGGCGTCATTTCCAGACGTCACAATCGTTCACATATTGATCCACCCTATAATAGCCTGTAGATATTAAAACTGACTGTACATGGCGTTCGTATATTCGTGCGTGTGAAAAAATATAACGCACAAATGTTTATCAAAAAGGTCAACGATGAAAACTTATTTTTTAACAAGCTTATATTTTAATAACAATATAATGTTTCGTCATAGCGTGAAATATAACAATAATATTCATTTACGCAGATCTCATACGTCACTTGATAGTTATCTTTAGGGGTAAAGTCTATATTTCGAAAAGTTCATCATGACGCAGTTAATTTCTACAGTACCAAGATTAAATTATTAAAGTATACATAAACCTAAAGAACATAATAACTTCTGGAAGACATCAAATTGCTGATAATGATGATAATGCAACATGAAGCGAGGTGTGAAGTCAAATTACACATTGCATTCCAATGAATTACCGCAATAAGTACGTACGTATTATGAAATATTGTATACAAATAGTGGACAAAACTATTCGTATAAAATATAAAATGACCTCATATCGTTAAGTACCTACTATTGAATGAAGTTAGTGTAAACAAAGTTATGAGTGAGGCACAAAAAAAATATTATTCTACTGTAAAAATGTAAACATGGATAACCTATTAGATGCAATAAATGTGAACAGTCGGGCAGATAAAGTTTTATTATTCCCAGAACCGAACTTTTAGATCAATAAAATCGTTATAAGCGAAATAAACTACCATTCACCACAATATATGATTTAAAATCATACAAAAATACACGTGTATATTTATGTACGCTAATATATCTTTTATCGTCACTGATATAAAACACGTGTTGCAGATTCGTATATATATTTGAATAACTACCTTGAATATAGTTATCGATTCTCATGAAAACTTGACAGTCAATTACCAACCAACTTTATGGTGTTGCTTTTAGATGTCGGAGTCCGCGCGCATCACAAAAATTGACTGTCATTAATTTTACACGCCAAAAGAGGTATACCGTCAAAATTATTGTAATTGAGATTACTAGGTAATTAGTAACAAACTATTAAAGACGTCTGTATTATGTTGTCCATTATCCGTTATTATTATCACAATCACAACGTAAGAATAATCAAGCACTAAGCAACTCCTAAAGGTGTGAAAAGGATAGTGTTTCATGTTGCTTCCACTCAAAGTCACGATACGAACAAGGAATATTTGTTTAATTATCGTGCAATTTTTAAATAATGCAACATGACACAAAACAGCTTATCACCCAATATAAAAAAAAAATTGTCAAGAGCTAATATCAATAATTATTGTTAAATAATACTATAGCGTATTTCATTAAACCAAATGCCAGTGATTTGTACAGCTCCTAGATATTCAAAGTATAATCAAATCAATTTAGTAAATACGACTATCTACTGGTAAATACTATAGGTAAAGTAATCCACTGATACTGTTCTTAGAAGTTTAATATTTGATCGGTAATTATATCTGTCTCTACCCCACTTGGTCTTGGGTGTACTCTCTATTGCATACGTCATTTCTTTACGCAATTTTTAATATATAACATGTATTAATTAATTAGTGATAATAAGAATTCATTTCATGATATGTTACTTATATAGTTCGTGCCAATATTTCAAAACACAGGATGGCATTTTCTTTGTTTTGGGGCATTAAATCAAAATTAGTGCATAACATGTTTCCTTTAACGCTGATACGATACTGAGGTCAGGTTTGTTAACTAACCAAGTCGTAATGTGCCACTATCGGACTACTTATTGTCACCATTTTACCTGTAATATAATTGACTAGCTTCTGCACGCGGCTTCGTGGTACTGCCTAATTTAGAAGATTATCCGATTCGAAATATATATAAGGGTCGTTGAGGTATGTATGCTTGGTACACATATATGTTTCAACAACTCATATATGTATGAATAGTTAGCTTCGCTTAGGTTAACTGAGATAGGTCGCGAATTGCATGTATCATGGAACAGCCAAAGCCGAGGTGTGCCGCGCACCCTTGAGCTAGTTGTCAAAATAAAATCGGCTGAGTGCCTTAAGCGCTCGCCTTAGTAGTCCGGTGAAGCTGTTAAGTCGCTTGGTCAATAGCGTAGTCAGTTCGGAAAAAAAAATCGTGGTACAGCCCAGAGTTCAAGCTAAAAAAAAAGTCGATTTTGAAACGTTCGTCATTGGTGCTCCGCTACATTTGGTCTTAGCGTGATGTGCTATTTAACACTGAAAGACTTTTTTCAGATCGGTCCAGTAGTTAGCTAGGTGGTAGAGCCACGCTGAAGCTATTATATATAATATATATAAGTCTTTTTAGCTTTAGCTCTGGGCTGTACCACGAATTTGCGTGCAGAAGCTAGTCAATTATATTATAGGTAAAATGGTGACTGGTGAAGCTAGTTTCAGCGGCAGGAATGGGTCGGCTCGCCCGGGGTAGTACCACCCCTCTGAAACCGACGTTTAGTAACAGTGCTTGCAACCTACCCTCCCCTCCTCTCCCCATCCCCTATCACACTCCCCATTGCCCAAACAGGCTGGCAAAGCACTTGCGACTCCCTTGGTGTTGTAAGTGTCTATGGACAATGGTCATCACTTAACATCAGGTGACTCACCTGTTCGTTCGCTCCTATATTATATATATAAAAAAAAGTTCCTGGGATTAGCATGTTTAGCCAAACAAACGAACCCTTCCAGCTTTATATTAGTATAGGTTACAGTAATGTTGAATTGACTGACCTGTAAACCGGGCCGTACTAGCTGCGAGATCTTCTCACACATGAGTGTGTGGAAGTGTGGATGGAAGCGGTAGACGGAGCCGTCGATGCCGACCGTTACTTTGGGCTCGTCCATCTTGTTGAGGAGCGTCGCGATGCCGGCGGACACGAGGTGAGCCGCGCGACGCGACACGCACTCGCACACGTGTCGCACGGCCGCCATGTCCGCTTCCGTCGCGTGTGACAATCCTGACGTATTATTATTTTAAAGTCAAACTTTTCATCCATTGCCTCGAATTTTAAACAGACTAAAATCCCGCCATGTTGTAAGAATCTAAAATTGGCTAATTATCCTTTAACTTGTCTCAATGTTAATGTAACAATGACAAATAACAATACGTATTTACAACGTAAATCTGTGTTCTATGCATCTATGATCAGAACGGTCATTTGGCGCGGACTGTACGTCATTATTTAAAATATTCGGATACACGGTTTAAAAATATATTTAAAAAATTAGCTGTTACATGTAAATTTGCCTACGTTATTTATTTTCTTAACAATATATTTTATGTACAGATGAAAAAACATTAAAAAAATTGAAAACAAAAATATACTTTATAAGGCCAAGTATCTATGATATAAAAGTAAAAAAATCACATCGACATCTATCCAGCAATCTTTGTGTAATGCGCGCAGTACGGCAGACCTCTAATTTTTTCTATATAGATAGAGAAAGTGAAAAATGGATATTGGTATATCTGCGATCGATACAAACCACCAAAGTTTGATCTATTCCGATCACAGTTGGCACATCTAAGTCTTATTTCTTGGTGATTTTTATACTACCTGTTCGTTTGCCTCCTATTAAATATATTTAAAAATACTATGTATTAATTTTATTATAACTAGCAACTAGGTGGCGCTAGGTTATATTTTATTGTTATAAATATCATATTTCAATGATGCGGGCGGATTCTTGTAAAATATAAGAAAGAAAGTATACGTATTATCACATGAGGTTGTCACATGCTTGACAAACAATATGTTTCAATTCATATTAAATATGTGTCATTGACAAATATTGTCGAAGTGTGAAAAACATTGTCAAGTATATTATTACTCATACACATTAGTAACGGACCAAATTGAAAGAGATATTATATTCCAGTATGTATTTTAATGAAAGTTATAAGGAACCGAATGAGACGGTTTAAAATTAAACCAAGGCCACAATATCACGAGGAAGCTGTCGTTTTGATCACTGTATCAATATTATGAATAAAATCATGGTTAATAATATATTAATTTATAGAAATAAATCATTCTGTATCTAACGACGAAAAATAAATATACGCAACTATTGACAGAAGGATAAAATTCTACTGCGGTGACGCAATATTCTTATGAAACATTTTTTTCCACTGAATCTAATATGTAGATAATAAATACAACAGTACATTTTTATTTTAATCGATATAAGCATTAGGGTTGGAAAAACGAATGGAAACATTATAAGTGCATAATTCTCTATAACACCGCAAAACTACAAGAATAACATCCACCAATTATAATATCGATTCACTACTATAAAAATTAAAAAGAATAGTTACTCTCAAATTTAAATACATCGATAGTGGTTAATTAATTACTTGACCTTTCAATAAACTTGATATCATTATTAAAATTATAATTAATACATGTAGGTATATTATATTCCAAGTTGTAGTCGCAATTTTATTTCATAATTTTCTTTAAGTAATAATGTATTTCCTTGTTTAAAGACGATATGTGGCAAATGATGACAGCATCTGACAGTTGTTTTAAAGATGATACCTATTTATGTCAAATTAGCTACGCGCGATGACTTCGCATGGATGTACTGACAAAAAAATGAGACAAAATCTTCCTTTACAATACGCTCATGTAAAGATATATTACGACAACTGAGCAACTGAACCGCAACCTGTTAAATCTGTCATTATTTTTTAAGGTATCCCTACTGTCCACTAACTTACTCATTTTCTTATATGGATTTTTTGTAACCGACATTATTCACATTTTCTTACGATTCTTCTAACATTTCATACCAACCTTGTTTTGAAAATACTAAGTAATGCGTTTAGACACATTAAGTCATTCATTTTTGAAGGGGAGACTACATTAGGCGCGTTGAGCAGTATTTTCGGCAGGAGGTAAATTTATAATTTCGCGCCATGACGTGCTTAGACTGGCGACGGGTAGTATAGGGGCAGGTTTAAATGGTTGTACATGGGTACAATATTGATATTTTGCAGCTCATCATGTTCATTGATTGATTAATATACTTTATAAAAATGTATATAATTATTACTCTGAGTGCCAATAGATATGAAAACCACACTAATACTTATAATTTATTTATACTCAATAAACAAATACTGAAATTAAAATATTGTCATTCACAACTATAATTAATATGAAAATTCAAAAGAGAACACATTTAATATCATTTTTTTGAGTTTTCAAGTTTTTCGGCAGCCCTTATGGCTGCCTCGACTTTTTTTATTTCATTAAATAGTATAAAACAAAGTCCCCTACCGCGTCTGTCTGTCTGTTCGCGACAAACTCAAAACTACAGAACGGATTTTCATGCGGCCTTTACCAGTAGATAACGTGATTCATGAGGAAGGTTTTGGTTTATAAAACAACGTCTGCTGGGCCTGCTAGTATATATATAAAATAAATACAAAGTGTTTTTCATAACAATCAAATTGAGATAAAAAAAAAGTTAAATTGTGATCAAATTGGAACGTAAAAAAGAATTAATTATTCGCCAATTATCTCACCAATTAACGTTCAACTTTTAATTGACTTTTTGACAGATCATATCTGTGTATTTCATAACGTGTCATTATAAGGTCAATTAAACAAACTTATAATCTATACATATTGATATCAATTATTTATAGTGGCGTTTAGTGTGATTTTTATTATTTTCGGTACAGGAACAGTGATTGTATAATAAAATTCCATGCGATTACGTAGTCTTTACGATAAACATTGTCGTATTCTAATGATCGATGGCGAAATTATTTGTGTATATTTGCTAATAGTTTGGTCAACATCATCCATTGACGTCAAATTATTCTGTAGATTTAACGACGTAATTTAAAGAACTCCAGTTATATCATTATAACCAGTATAATGTAAACAGGTCATATGTCTGATTTATCTATATACATAAAAAAGGTCTGTAGTTTTGCGCACATCAATCAAAAACCACTGGATATATTTCGATATACTTTTTTTAGGTTTACTTGTTAGGTACTTAGTTCTTATATAAATATCACGATAGCGTATGTAATATAAAGTTATTTAAATTTTAACAAAATTACGTGAATTGGGGTAAGCGGTGTCGTACGCATACGCAGGAGAGATGTAATCGGGTAAAATTGCTTACAAGTAAATTTTGTAAGCAAATTATATATATGTTTTCATTTTTTTTTTCTCTGTAGGTACGTAAAATGTTATGATAATAAATTACGCACACGAAGGCGCGGGTATCAGCTAGTAGTTATATAACTATGACAAATACGACCTGTGATGTATGACGTCAGATTCAGTTCACTGTGGATTTTTCATACATATACCTATCCTTACTATTATAAATGCGAATGTGAATAACGTTTGTTTTTTTTTTCGAACTGACTACGCTATTGACCTAGCAAGGGCTTAACAGCTCCACCGGACTACTAAGGCGAGCGCTTAAGGCACTCAGCCGATTAGTAACGTTTGTTTGTTACGCCTTTACACGCGAACTACTCAACCGATGATTATGAAATTTTGAACACATGTTCTCAAATTAAAGTTGTTAGTTTAAATTTAGATATACACGAGCGAATCCGCGGAAAAAGCTAAGTTAATATAAGTGTAAGGCATATCTACGTATGTTGTGTATCCAGTCATTTGACAATGCGTGGTTTTTTGTCATAAGACTAGGTTCATTTATCGTTAACCCATCAATTTTTAATTTGCAATGTGACAGTTAACTTATTGTGACAGTATTAAATACCAGTTTCTGCCCGTGTGCCCTCCCTTTTCTATATCCCTAACAACGTGTATGTAAAATTTCATTATGAGTGCTATGAAAATGTAACAAACAAACTCACAATCGCGTTTGTAATATAAGTAAGGTAACTTAGGATTATCTAATAAATTGAATACATTTTATAAAATCCCATTAATTGTACTTTAGGAGACATCAGTATGTATAAAAAAGCAAAGTACTCAGTCACGTCTGTCTGTTCGCGATAAACTAAAAAAAAACTGAACCGATTTTCATGCGGTTTTCATCAGTAGATAAAGTGATTCATGACGAAGGTTTAGGTATATAATTTGGCAGTTTTTCTTTTATTATCAAGCCGGGATAACGTCCGCCGATCCCGCTAGTTTTTGTATAATTTGAAAAAAAATTAAGGAAATCTTACCTAATTCTTCCAAGACCTCCATACAGCTGGTGAAATCGCCTTGTTTGTCAGACTCGATTTCCGATACGTATTTAGTGTAAAAGCTGCCTCGCTGGAACAGTAAGTCTGAACCCTGGCCTCCGAACAACAATCCCATTCTCGTAAACTTGACCAATGCCAGTCGCACTAACTCTCCCATGTACATTCCCGATATCATCTTCTCCTGCCTTTAACAAAAATAAAACGTTCTAAATTTTTAACGCTAGCAGTTTTCTTTGACTCTGTGAATACAGATAATATATTGGTCGGTATATTTTTATATTAAATTATAGTTCACTATCGGCCGCCCGCTACTTCGTTTGCGTTTGTCTTTATAAAGCATTGGAACTTCTGCTGGAGACTTCGTCCGCGTGGAATAGTTAGATACTTTGTGCTAACGTTAAAACGCAGCGAAAGCTCTCAAACGAAAAACAAAAACGATTTTGATAAATTCTTTATTGTTGCTCCGCTCCTATTATTGATCTTAGCGTGATGATAGACTTATAGCCTTCCTCAGTAAATGAGCTATCTAACACTTTTTAAATCGGATCATCGGTTTCTGAAAGCTCATTCAAGCAAACACATTTGTGACTCCCCTGGTGTTGCAAGTGTCTATGGACGGTGGTGATCACTTAACATCAGGTAACCCACCTGTCCGTTTACGTCCTATGGTATAAAAAAAATTCTTCAGCTTTATAATATTAGTATAGATATAGATTTATATCTTTTCGAAACCTTATTTTTTTCTTAAATAAGAATAGCCTTTAATTATTCCTTATAACATCAGCAATCTGTCAGTGAATGTCCTATCGAAAAAGGTCCAACCGTTTTAGAAATTAGTTGTAACAAACATTTTGAAATAAAAAAAAATTGAAAATTGTTTTTTTTTATTCTCATAAATTCCGAAGATACTTTCATATTAATTTAGTATACCGAAAGCGAATTAATTATATGAGTGATTACCTAATAAACATTGCATTCTCAATTCTTTGAATTATATAATTTAATTCCAGAACACAAATACAATATCTTAAATGTTGTAGTTTCTAAATTATTATTGACATTTATCGTATACTAACTTGTGTATCAAAGTATTAATCTTTAGGTCATCAGTCATCGTGAATCGTAATGGACGATGAACATTATTGATAATTATTTAAAAACGTACGTACGTATATGTATGTTATATAAATAAGATATCTCTATTTATGCGTGTTTCAGCGAAATATTACTGGATAGATTTCTTTAGTTCATCGATTCATTGAAATTTCTTTAATTTTATTTAAGTTCTTATTAAAAAAAATATAATAACTTTATGTAACCTAAACATTATAAAACAAAATCCTCTATCACGTTTGAGTACGGTACGGTAAACTCAAAAACTACTGAACAGATTTTCATACAGTTTTCACCAGTAGATACAAGTGATTCGTGGGGAAGGTTTATGTATATAATTTTTCAAGGTTTTTTTTTTTATTATAGAAGTACAAATAATAAATTTTATTACTTATTATACAAGGGACAACGTCCGGGCACGCTAGTTTAACATAATGTTATCAAAGTTTTACGGAACTACGATTTATATAAGCAGTATCCCGTTCAGCGTTGTTTTCTTAACATTGAAGATTGGGAAAGTGGTGTGGCGTGTATGCGCCGGATAGGAGAAGTAAACTGATAACATTGTTAACAAAGAAATATTCTAAGCATTGTATGCAAAATATACAGTTAAAATAATAAACAAGGCAGACGATGTCGCTGGTTGGTACTAGTGTGATAATAATTTAGGGAAAAAACATAAGGAAATTGAGTTGCAGTAACAAACCGCACCCATACTCGTTATGTTATAGTATACAGGTTACGCTGTTCACTGCCGGTAATTCCCACTTCCATTACTCACTAAAACTTAAGGAAAACCTGATGGTATTTTGTAACAACGCGGCTGAATATTGTATCTATACCTACTAAAAATTAAGTACTCATAAACGAAAACTTTAGGTAAAATAAATATTCCTAACCTAATGTTAAATAAGTTAACCACGGTATTCGTCAATATTTTTGAATTAGTAAACTTTAATAATGTATTAGAAAAATACGAAATAAAGAAACAAAATGTTAAATATCACTGTAGTAGCTATTCGTTTTTTTTAAATATCACAATCATCTTATGCCAGGTTCGATAAAAAGTTACAATATAATTAAATTCCAAATAATTATGTTCAAAATATCCAATCATAAATCTAAAAAACTAAATCGTAAACATAAAAATGTCCATCAAATTAATAAAGTACGAAATGAATAGAAAAAATAATAAAAACCGGTCCCGTAATTACGTATTTCACAAGAGCAAGGCGATAGCAGAAGTCAATAAGTATCGCGGCGTCAGAAAACAAATTCCAATTATGTACCATTCATTACCATACCAATAGCAATGACATATTACAATGTTGACTTCGTATAGGTAACATACCAACTTAAAGTTTGGTACGCTGTAAAGGTCTACAAGGCCATCAGTCATTAGTTCGAAAACAAAAGATCAAAATTTTGTTACGGCTAAATATACCGAAATGAGCATATTTAAATTCATATCACTATTACATTATCCGTATTTGACATTTTGAAGTTGATATTTAATCATTTTTGCTATCGTTTCGCTCCTGCGGAATGCGTAATTAAACGGGCAGAACAACGTTTTTTCTTAAAGATTTTTATCTGATATATTATTTAGTCGAAATGTACACCAAAGTTTTAGGAGCATTAAGAATCATTGGTATTGAACCTTGATAAATATCGAGCTTCTGGGGATTTTCATCTCTCATAATTAGTTCTGGTGTCATGGATTCGTTTTCGGAGGATAATAATCTATCGATATATCGAAAAACAATACAAGACTACGCTCATAATAACAACATCGATCGCGGATACGCCCCCTAACCCGTTAATTCATGATTTTTGTTTTGAATTTGTAAACGAATTTTAAAGCAACAAGAAAAAAAAAGTAACGTCCACTTTTTTCTTTGACACGTAAAGTATTTTCTAAGGTTTTAATATGCTTTCGCTAACGCCACATACTCTGGTTTTAAATAAAACCAAGTAGAAATGCGACGCAGGCAATTGGCAACAACATGCATTTAAGGGTTAAATCCCCACAGGTGACTATAGTACAAATGAGATTATTATATTTTAAAACATACACTTGTTTCCCAGGATTGATGGAGCTAACGTCGACTTCATTATCAAATTCTGTTCGTACGAAATCTAAAGCGCCATCGTCGCCGAATGCACCCCATTCTGTGTTTATAAGTAGATTTTCCTTTCCCGGTTCACCGTCAAATAGTTCACAGTTTTCCGTCTTTTCAACGTAACAGGCATTACTGCCGGTACCTGTAAGAACGATACTTGATTCTAATGCTTTAATGTTAAAACACATGCATTATTACAAAAGAATTTAAAAATACCAACCAATACTAATTTAAACAAAATATAATATTTACATAATTATTTTATTATATATAAATATAACCAAACTTCTAGAGAAATTGCTCTGGAAAATCATCAGAATGTTCCTGGCCATAGTACGTAACCTATCTAGTCTTGAATTGTCATAAAAATAGTGATAACTGTCTCAATCGGTATAAATTTATTATTCTAGTTCAAAGGAGTTCCTTTGTGTATTTTCTAATTCCAATGTTAAATAATAATTAAGTTAAAACGAAAACACACTCTTGAAAATGTTTTGTGTTCATTAAAAAAAAAAGATCTTTCCAATTCGTTTTATAGATCACGAAGAAACGATAAACAAAAAATTAAAACCTACTTTTTGAAGTCGGTTAAAAGACAATATTGAACATCAATACACAGACAACGTGACAATTATCATCTAACGGTTAATTACAAAATACATATATAAGTTTAACACTTAATTCTACCATGTGATTAACGACATACTGTAAATATGAAAAAGGAAAAATCAATGTTATTCCATACTCTAATGCCCTCTGTATTCATGGTTTTGTTTTGCATGCACACCGATATGAATCATGCAACGGGTTATATTATATAGTATCGAGCACATATGACGTCATAAACTGTTAGCACCTCACAGTAATTAAGCGACGTATTTGGACGAACAACAAAATAAATAAACATAAAGTTCATATCAATCTCCGTAGTGTGGAGAAAGGTTTAGTAAAAAGCGCGGTATATCATGAATTTAAAATTTTACACAATGACTCGAGTTTAAACCTACATTAATAAGCAAGTTGTAAGCATAGATAAGTTATATGCCAACCAATCGAAACTTATAGGCCAGTAAAACACACACAACATAGAAAAACACTTCAATAAGTCAAACCTACCGACAATAAGTCCTATTTTGCAGTTGTGGTTTTTCCATGCGCAGGACATCAATGTACCAGTCGTATCATTCAAAATAGCACATATGTCAATTTGTACGTCCTATAAGATTGAAAAACATGCATTACAGAGAGATAGGTGTAAACGTAACTCGACATCCGAGTTCATGAGAATTAGTTAGCAGATCCCCATGTGTGTTGAAGATGACTATGTAAAATGTAGAGGCTTTCAAACTGATTGAGTCAATAGTAAAGTTCAATGAACATTAATAAGGTACGATACGTTCACTGCAGCATGTAACACATTCCAAAAATGTTAAAGAGAAACCATCGTGCAGATTTTGTTAATTCGTAAATGTTTTTTTCACCTTCTTATTATATTTTAACGATATATATTTCTCTAAGCATATACATAAATGCTATAACACTTGTGCAAATGAGAACGCCTATTTGATTATTGAATATTTTGAAATAATTGTGATTTTTTTTTTATATATTAGGCATGCAAAATCGTGCAAAGCGAATTTCATTTTATTCCACTTTTAACAGTGTTTTTTCTAGTTTTGTAACTATTATTATTATTATCTTAGTTTTTATTTGTCTAATTAAATAATTAAAATAGCAAGAAAAATGTAATGTTTTCCCAGGCGACTCGTAAAAAACTACATCCGCGAATTATATTTGCAATGAACTAAAATTTACGGCTTGAATTTTATAAGATTTTAATATCAGTTGAAAACCTCTACATGGCTCTCATTTTGGCTCCAAATTCATGCCTTAGAATGAAGATAGAGAGCTGATATCATCATCAACTCACCGATTATTATCCCTATTCGGCAATTTGGGTTCTTATGTGCACAAGACATAAGTGTGCCAGGAGCATCATTAAGGATGCCCATCACATTTATCGCTATATCCTGCAAAGAGTTTTTTATTAAAACTGTTTTTTTTTCGTTCAAGGACTTTTAATTACTTCGTAGTTTTCGTAAAAAGGACAGCGGTTTTTAAATAAACTCACCCCACGGCGTGCGATAGCGTCTTTGAGTCCTTGTACAACATCTTCACCGACCACTCCAGAACACGAGAATCCCTTTGTCCAGCGTTCCAATATTCCTTTAGTGAGACCAATTTGTTTCAACGGAAAACTGAATGTAAATCCAAGAGCTAGCCGTTCTTCATAAACGTTATGTTCCTAAATTTAAAATATAGGCTCATTTATAATGTTCATAATTATTTTTAAAAAAAATAGACAGTAAATAATTATAAAATTATGCGTATTATAAAGAGAAATTTGATTTACCTTCATAAAGTTGGCTAAGCATTCAGCTATATGGTCAAAGAGATCTACACCACTGCCGGTCATAATGTGATTTGGTATAGCATATATTTTCGACTGCATATCAAAGTGATTCGCCCCTAAGTTAATTATTAATACTCGGAAGTTAGTTCCTCCTAAATCTAATGCCAAAAATTTGCCTCGTTCTAAAACAATAGAAAAAAGATTTTAGCTACCAACTAATGTCGAATGATTGTTTTTTAAATAAATATGTTAAATTTTTGTTTTGAATGTCAGCCGTAAGCCTTTGAGTGTTCCAATCGCTTAAATTTTTTTTATATTCGAATTCGAACGAAAGGGTCTACAGTAGTCTATCTTAGATGTCATTACAGTATCGTTTGGTTCATTCACAAGTGTTCCACGAAGGATAAACATATTCATGGAATGCTCGATGTCGACTTGAAACCCTAAATCGGAAAACAGCAGACAAGAACAGGATAGATATAATGTATTTATGTTTGCTTATATACAGCTTTTTTCCTAGAGTGTATACCTAGCCCGAATAAAATAACACGTCATCACCTTTTCCGTTCGGTAAATCTTGAATATAGGTTAGCCAACATTTTACTATGGATTTCGCATGTGTATCTTTGCCGAGTCCATCCAGTAACGCTTGGTGAAGTCGCTTCATGATCTCCCTAAGCTGTCTGTCTGATATGTGAAGGACTTCGCATTCTTCGCGAATCTGCAAATAAATATATACGCTAAAAAAATATATACTTCACCACTGCAATGACGGAAATTTTTACGTGGGTAACGTTCTGACAGACACTCGCTAATTTTAGATATATTTTTTTAATGACTTAAATTTTTTACACAAGTCTTATGTAAATTGGATATTATTCTGTAACGTGGCAGTTTAACATAACTGTGATCGTATGTTTAGTTGAGTTTAAATAGGTACAGAATAATAATACATAAAAAAATGAACAGATATAGTTTGGCACACTATTATGGGGTCCTGAAATGATTATTCACATCTGTTTTTTTAAAACGCTACAACAATAGTCATTAATATTTTAGTGTATACATTTGCAATTTTATTCTTGCAAGTCAACGAAACAAGCGATTTATTCATTATCGTAAGCGAGTTTCACAAGGTCAAAGCGGTCATTACAACACTACCGTTGCTTTCCAATTCTAAAAACACGATTTAGAAATATTTTATAATGTTATAACACTCACCCTAGGTAAATTGTTGACAACTATACCCATTTTTTATGCACAATATATATCTAAATTACTAATAAGTAATACAACACAGGTCGCGCGGTTAAATTGTTACGGCACGTCTAACCGACTGAGCAAGAAAATGTGAATTGTGGAACGGCCTCTGTGAATACGGCATCCAACTACGTCTGACTACTACACACTATTACACGAGCGAACTTCGTCCATTGCTGATGCAAACTCACACAGATACACTGCTGTTCATTCATGATAATAATATAGTGCGGTTATCTCGTTTCCACTCGCTAAAATCGCGTATGTTAGAGCAGTGCAAAATTTTGACAATATTTATAGCTTTTATAACTTTTATTATTACTTGTAAAAAGTCTTTTAGATTCTTATAGGAATCATATTGTCCTAAAAAACTGTATACTTCACCCTTCATTTACTTTTTTTAATTACATCACTTATCAGACCATCCCAAGGCGTGCCTCCCGGTGTCTGAATCTGATTGGATAGCGCGTGGGCTCGCTTGTGACGTCAGACGCATTCCTCGATTTCTTTATTTATAAACGTATTTTATGGTTGTGTTGCATTTACTTGTGCGAAATGCTGTATGCAGCTTTGCGGCGCAGCGGTCTACTATCTTTGAAAATAACGTCTACCCATATTATTTTTTTGAACCGGATAACATGAAACATTGTTTAGAAATACAGAGTTAAAACTTTGTATTAAATACTAATACATTTTTTTACTATACAATTAACAAATGAACCTTGTATACGGTATATACGAAAACGCTCTTATAGACATAAAAACATCTATAAAACTAATATAAAGACATATAAAGAATAGTTACTAGTTTAGTCTTCATTCGGGTTCCTATATAGGAGTTGTTGAGGTATGTATGCTTGGTACACATATATGTTTCAACAACTCATATATGTATGAATAGGTAGCTTAGCTTAGGTTAACTCAGATAGGTCGCGAATTGCATGTATCAGGCAACAGCCAAAGCCGAGGTGTGCCGTGCACCCTTGAGTTAGTTGTCAAAATAAAATCGGCTGAGTGCCTTAAGCGCTCGCCTTAGTAGTCCGGTGAAGCTGTTAAGACCTTGCATGGTCAATAGCGTAGTCAGTTCGAAAAAAAAAACCGAAATAGTCTTTTTTGTTTGTTTCACATATCAAGACGAACGCACGTAAAACTTTCTTGGCTTTTATTTAGCATACGTAGATCAATGTGTATTCTTGTGTGTAATGTCTCGTGATCGCGCCGCGCTGACGCGATATAGACGCATCGCAAATTATTATAGTATTTGACTTACTTGCAGTACCTATACCATTATTATGTGATTATTGGAAAAGAACTTTCAGAAGGGTAGTATTTACAAACATAGAACAATCAGCAGCTTTCGGTATACGCAGTAAACGTATTGACCAATCATTTTATTGTTAACATTATGGTTAAATAATTACTTTAAGACGGTAATTATTCACAAGTGTTTAACAATATAGGTTGTCACCTAAATGTAACATATAACCAGTTAGGTATGGTTCG
Source organism: Antheraea pernyi (assembly GCA_015888305.1). Lineage (NCBI taxonomy): Eukaryota > Metazoa > Arthropoda > Insecta > Lepidoptera > Saturniidae > Antheraea > Antheraea pernyi. The sequence goes on from MU162727.1 coordinate 165,736, forward strand.
CGGTATTGCGTACGGACATTTTTTTTTCGAACTGACTACGCTATTGGCCTTGTTAGGCCTTTATAGCTTCTCCGGACGTGTGTACGGATACGGACAAATTTTTACAATGAGCTTGCTTGAGCATTCGATGAAGACAGACATTGCGATGGCGACAATATTTTTTTAATGCCCCCCTGGCTAGTTACAACTGAAGTTAACATCTTGTCGCTAAGCACATATAGATGTTTTTGGGCAGTTACCCTTAGGGTTGCCACCTTTTGTTTTGTAGATAAAGTAAATTGGTTATTGTAGGTAGGAACAAAAAATTACATAGTATTAAAATAAAGTACAATTTATTTTTTATTATTAATATGTTTAAATTTTCGATCAACAATAACTTTTTATTACTTTTTGCGATTTGTATCAAATTAGTATCGCTACTAAAAAATTGCACAACATCTTTACAGTCTATATTTAAATTAAAATAAATAAGTAATTCGTTTAGTCAAATTCAGAGACGCTTTATTTCTTTCGTCTCGCTATTTGGTATTCATCACAGAAAAAACTCTCTCTATGAATGACATGGCGGGAATAGATAATATAATAACGATAATAACGGAAAAATACATATGAATAAATTTTTCAAAATCCCAAAGAAACCAAATCATGCCAAATAAAGTATTTTCGTGTACTTTATTGTTCACATAAAGTATAGAGTACAATTATCTGAAATAACGTACAATACTTTACTATAAAGTACGGGTGGCAACCCTAGTTACCCTTTGGAGTCACGTAATACCAGGTGAAAGTGTAGTCAATCGCTAAAACATGTAAACAATAAAATGCTTAGCGGTATCATAAAAATTATATGGTATATAGTTGAATTTAGACAGCATCTTAGTTGGCAATCTTGAACTACGTTATATTTATTTGGGCGAGACATGTGTGTCTTTGTTAATGATCATTAACAACAATTTAATAAAGTTAGCAATAATAAACAGCTACCTGTATGTATGAGGTTTTAAATAATGCACGGGAATAACCGTCTAGTGTTATTTAGAAAATCAAATCTAGGTGTGCCAGACGCATCGTCATGATAATTTAGTTTAAAGCAGACTGATAAGCACGATATCAGCTTACAGATAAATATTTTATACTTATAGATAACATAGGTAGGTAATATCTTGTTGATTGCCGGTCAGTGATAAAATTCACTTTCAAACAAAATAACAAACATTTCAAAGAAATTTAATTATGATTTATGTTTGCGGCGTTTAACGCTATTTACTTATAGAAAATTACTTTATCAAATCAGTAATGGAAATATTACAAATAACTCTTGATAAACTTTGGCTTAAGATTATTATTATAAATTAAGATATACAAGAAGCTTGATTAGAGCAATGACACAGCAAATGTTAAATACTTAGTTGTTTCTGTAATTTCTAGTACAATTTCTATTGATAAAAATTGTAAATTGACTTACTAAATACAATATTATTTTATGCAATCTTACATATTATTGCCGTGTTATAAATTAGAATGTAATAATTATATCAAACGTTTGGAAGGAAAATTTGACGCTATCTTGATTGATGTTAATAAAGTTCATAAAGTCATGATTCCGGAATTATCATTATAAAGTTTATTCAAGAGCAGTTTCATGATCAAAAACTAGTTTTATCTGTCCAACATGTGTGCTAATACATAAGTGTGAATACATAACGTAAACAACATTATTATATATTTAAACACACCGATCATCTTATAAATTGAGTGATACGTCATAAATTTACTTACCGATATAAATTGTTAGTTATTTTTGACATTTTTCCAACAGAAATATTGAACATAAATTGCTTATTAATGTGTTGTTGTGCGAAAAGTTAATAATAAATTTTCAAACAACAATATTATTTCTACAATACTACTATGAAATACCATACCTATTAAATTTTCATTTTGATTACATACAAAGCCATTTATATGCTAACTATCAATATTTTAGAGACCGGTAACTGGTCTTGGTCATTAGTTGAATGACCTTGTGTTTGACCTTCATAGGACTTTGCACATAAAGGTCTATATCAATTTATACCTATATCAATTTATTGTCTATGTGTAATATATAACGAAATATTTTGACTACAAGAGATACTTATGTATACTATATACATACTATATTATGTATACTAGTACATATCTAGGAAGAAATATCTATATGTTACCTATTTTAATTGCTACAATATAAGTATCTAATAATTATTATCAACGCCACAGAACTTGATAGTTACGAAGTTCACAAAAAAATGAAATTTATGATTATAACAACATACAGTTTAATGCTTCTGTTAATTATGAAATCATTTTTGATATTGGAATAGAAGAAAAGGACATATAATCTATTTTTAATTTATTATCTTATTGAGCCAATTAGAATTTAAGCTATTTATTATAATGCATAAAAACGGAATTCTTATCATAAACTAAAAGTTACCAAAGCTTCATAAACTACTGTGCTACCGGAAAATTTAGATCAAATATTTGTTTAAGTACTCACGACGTCTCGTGCTTGACGCATATCGATTTGTCTTGTCAGTCGCAAAGACTGAGATAAAAGGTGATGAACGAGGAGCGTTGGTGACCACAGGGTGCTGGCATAAATTCCTCTGGTATAGAAATAATAATTATATCCGCGTTTAGGCGAATACCGGTATATTGGTGAGCGCGTTATAGAAGTGAAAGGAACGGTGTACAATGCCGTCAACGACGTAAAACACTTGCTCGGCGAATTGAGGGTCACCTTGAAGCGATACGGACGGCGCGGCGTGGCGGCGCATGTGCACCACACCCACGACCTCGCCGCGCCGCCGCGCCTCCCCCTCCGCGCTACACCACCCCGCGTCCTCATCGTTTTGCGTCCTAACGTCACAACTCACAACACTGATTCCCCGAACTCGCTTAGCGTGTCCTATGACACCATAATCCCTCGGTTGGTCACGTGACACGCACTCTACGCAATGTATCATCAACTAGCGCAATCACCACTAATATATAGTGCTCAATTTTTTTGGCCGCTCTGATATAGCCGTAAGTTCGGGCTTGTGAGCTTTAATAAAAAACGAAAATTGTTATGGTAATCTAAAATTATCATTTAGTTATCTCGATGATATACATATAATATAATACGTACCTATTTATATCTACACATATGTTTTGCGAAGCTATATTCAAAACGGTCAAAAAGAAAAAATAATAAATGATTATTGAGCTCCTAATTCCTATATATAACAAACAATAGGCTAGCTTAAAATTATGGTTACAAATAAATTTCATTGAAGCAAATGACGTTATGAGAATTGTGAAATTTGGGAATCTCTATTTTCTAATCCCTAATTTCTAAAGCTCTCCTAGTAGTAAGACTACCTACCAGCTAAAATGCTAATAAAAATTCCACTTATACTGTTTATTTCAAAAGCACTATAAAAGTCAGTGACTTAAACTTGTGATTTAATTATGAACATGTATTCAAATTAAATAGCTTAAACAAGGTCATCATAGATCGTAAAATATCGAAGTTACTATATCTCGACATATTTATGGAGAGAAATCTTAAATTAATAGCAGTTCGGTTTGCAAAAAATAAGTGTTTTGGCACTGTATAACACTACGATACAAAATCTATCATCATCCTCAAGGTCAACTACAAATGTCAAAACAACTGGTTTTAACCTGTTTTTCCTCAATCTTTTGCAGTTTTTCTTCATATAATTTATGTTTGTTATATCGTTATATACAAACGTATTTGCTCATGAAATACACATATGTAAGTTTGTAAATGAGTCGCCATTAAAAAAAATCTAATTTTGAACGTGAATTACAGCTTTTTATGACTATATTGATAAATTTTACTGAACTTTTAAATTGTGTCATTAGTTAATTCTAACTGGAAAACACGCAACTCCGTGGCTTGGTATAATATGAAATCAGATATCTTGACGGTTAACCATTGTGTTAGTCTAAATCTTATATAGTTATCAGAATTAGTTAAAATATAAGTAAAAGAGAAAGATGTTTTTAAACATTCGTTTATTTAAAAAAAATTAAAACCTCTTTGAATGTTAAAGACCTTTTGTATACGTTCATGGTTAAAAAACCATGAAAATCGCTTTACGTCACATACCGAGATTTAAACATCGCTGTGAAAGAATAACGAATACTTGTTGATGTCTGATGCAATATTGACAACTTGTGTCGTTAAAAAAGAATGTAGACTATACTTACTTGCATGAATTTTATTGAAATATGAAACTCCATGATGGAATTTTTGGCGGGATCTTGTAATGTCATGTAGTGGTCTTTATATTTTATTCATAATCTTGTATTATTTGACTCTATGTTGTGTAATGTTAGTGATATTTTACGTAATATAGTTTGGTTATTGTGTACAAATGAAGATTCTGACTTGCCACAAAAACTCACAGGAAAGTTTTAAGAAGACGGCCACGGCCATCTTGTTGGTTGATTGAAATTATAGCAAGAAACTTGTAATATACCCGTTGTAATTACCCATTCGACAATGGCAGTAACAATCTACTAGAAGATTTGTTGCAAGCAAACCTCATGTTGTCATAGGTATCGAATGAAAACTAATAAATAATATGGACACACATGAACATTATATTATTAACGTTGTGACTGTGTAATATTATCGTTACAATGTTCTAGAACTAGATAGTGAAAGGATGCCGAGTAGATTCGAGGCACGGGCGTGTCTTTGACGCAGTGACGTGCCCCCGCGCATGTTCTCGTAGTAGTTTGGGCTCTTTCAATCTGCATTCCGTGAGGCGACGCACGCGCGCATTCATGTTCCTCGAAATCAAATAAGAACGAGCCTCCCACGGTCCAACTTCACAATATTACGTTAATCGTATTTAAATTGTGCATACATTTCTGTGTTTTTGTTTCACTTTCTATCTTTCCTAAAAATAAATACTCTTCTAATAATTATTTTTACTAATTTTGTATTGTTAGCACGCACAACAAATTCTCTCATTCAAGTATTATCAATGAAAAAATTGTGTGTGTACTTATGTACACTCGTTAAAAGTTATACTTCTTTGGCGTAACAAGATAAAAATCTTTTCAAAAATTTTATATTTCGCCTTATTCTACGTTTGTAGAAAAAATGACGCTAACAATAGAAAAATATATAGCTAACTTCAGGGTGTCGGTTTTTCGTGACGGTGTGCGCGCGCATCGTAAAACTTTACTTTCATGATTTTTCTCTAACGTGCCAAAAGAAGTATAACTTCTTAACTGGTCTTCATAAATTCACTGGATTTGTGGCAAGCACTTAATGGCAATACTATAATAGTCCTTAGTATATAAGCTAAATAAAATAGCCACGAGATTATTATAGAGTTTTTATAGCCTAAAATTTATCACAAACTGCTGATTGTAAGTTCAGGTTCAGTATTCATTTCGATTTTATTACTTTATTGTTCTATAGAACGTATTCATAATACTACTTAGTCGATGTACATTTTTCAGAAAATGTGGATAAGGATTTACAAGAAAGATTAAATTGATAAATGAAAATTTTAAAGTTTTTTATCATATAATTAAGATGACTCATTTGTTCAGCTGAAGTATTTATTAATTGATATCATACAAGTAAGGTGAGGTAATAAGAAATACCCAACCGCATGCTTTAGGTCATCGTAGAAGATTGCCTTTTGTTATTCAGCAAGAGCAGAAAGTAGTCGACGTCAAACTTTTTGACCGATCTCAATATAAATGCACAGAACATAAAAGGTATAAATACGTATTACACAATATGTATAATATCAAAACAATTTAAATAAATGCTTTAGTTCTCTATAATAATACTTTAACTTTGTTTTGTATTCAATTCTTGACTATATTATGCAAAAGCCCGAGCTTAGGCTACATTCAGAACGGCCAAGAAATAGGCGAGAACTGTATTATTGTAGTAAGAATATCAGGGGCTTATTATTTATGTGCCTTTTACTTGCACCCCAATTGAAAACTCTTCTGTTCATCACTAATGAATGAAAAAAGAAACTTGTGTATCTCACAAACTCATACATGTGTTTCGTATCTGACAACTAAGCTAAACTATTTTTTTCTGTATGGACTGGGAGTATACCGAGATAAAAGTCGAACGTGTCGAAAAGGCGAACGTTCGGCGAGCGCGGTGCATTTAGTACGAAAGTATCCAAACTTTTTTTTAAACAAATATTCAATACGTATTTAACTTTTGTAATAAAACGGATGCTGTCGCTGACTTTTTTATAGACATTATCAAGCTCTACAACTTTTCTCTAGAACTCAATAATATATCTCTCATCGTTAAGGCAGCGTTCGTAAGAAACATTTTAGTTCGACCGTTTTTTCTCCGACTTGCTTTGCAAATCCGACTTACACAAAAACGTCTTCTCATTCTGCGGGTAAGTGTATAGTATATGACACTCACAAATAACGTGGCTTTGTATTGGTAAAATAATTTTCAAAATAGGTTTAGTAGTTCCAAAAATTATCCCTACAACGTCACAAAATCACAAACTTTACCTCTTTATAATATTAGTAAGTATAGATTAGACATCAAATTATTGTGAGTAAACTATTTTTCCAATAATAGTTTATCTATAAAACACACACGGATAAATATTGTATACGCACGAACTACAACTTGAAAGTAGGGCAGACCACAGACCAAAGGTTTTGTGGCTAGGGGGATTACCCCGAAGTTGTTATTTCCGTAGGTATTTCCAAAGCTATAAGGTAAAACCAAGATACCTTACAAGCAACATTAATTATATTGTTTTGATTTCTTATCTGTGTATATTGATGTTTATCTTAATGCTTCAACTATAACAATGGATTTAAAAGAAACGGCTTGTATGACTTTTATTACTCAAATTAAATGTAATAAAGAAGATAATATGTTTTACCTTGAATTTCACTTTATTAACCTTCAACAATATCTACTCATAATATAATGTATATAATTTCACACGATTTGAATTATCTTTTCTGTTGACTTTTAAGTATGAAAATATTATATAATACACTTTTTTTTATATCATACGAGGCGAACGAACAGGTGGGTCACCTGATGTTAAGTGATCACCACCGTCCATAGACACTTGCAACACCAGAAGAGTCGCAAGTGCGTTGCCACCCTGTGTTTGGGGGAGGTGGAGCGGAGGTGGGTTATCTGGCGCTCTCACTGACCGAACGAAACACAACAATGCAAGCACTGTTACTTCACGTCGGTTTTCTGGGGGTCGGGTGGTAGTACCCCGGACGAGTCGACCCATTCATGCTGAAACCAGTAATAGCTTCAGCGTGACTCTACCGTCTACAAAAAACAAATTAAAAATTGTACAGTTATTGATTATTTTATAGCGCTCGGCAGTAATCAAATATTGCGGAGTCATTCATGACGCTTGTTTAAAATCATAACATAGCAAGCACCTACTTGAGTAATGTATGTTTCAATAATATTTTTCCCTTTTCTATTAAATTGTTGCCAGTGAATTATATCATCTCTTTTTTTGTAATTTCTTTTATAAATTATACTTTCAACATATTACTTTAGCTATAAATGTAGATACACAATATAAAAGAATTAGCTTTAGTATTAAAGATTTTATTTTAGTTACGTAAGTATGCGTCAGTTAGGTAATTATTCTAATTTACTCTTTTATAAAGTGGTTATTAGATTATTCGAGGAATCATTTAGTCAATTAATTGAGCTGAGTTTTAATATATATATATTAATTATGTCTTACAGCCAATAATTTCTTGATATATGTATACATAGTAGCAAACCCGGTGGACGTTGTCCCACCCCGATAATAAAAAAAAAACTATAACAAATTATATACATAAACCTTTCCCATGAATCACTGTATCTACTGCTGAAAACCGCATGAAAATCTGTTTAGTAGTTTTTGAGTTTATCGCGAACAGACAGACAGACGTGGCAGAGGACTTTGATTTATACTATGTAATGATATATATTCTTACTCAAATAGTTGTTTCTATTGGGAACACGTTAATCTTAGTATCTAAAAGTATAGTTAAGTTATACTTGAAGAGATATTCGTTAATCCTATAGTTTATTTATTGACGAAGATCCAAATCACGCTATGACTCTTAGGAACAGAGCAATTATCATTAAAATTGTGTGTAAGGACGAAGTATGGGGCTACCCTGGGGTATTAGGGCCCGAAAACGAAAAGCTGCTACTCGGGTGTAACCGCGGTACATACGTAGTGTGTTGGTAATGCGTCAATTTCAATCTTGGAATTTCCTTATGTGGAATAGTATACAACTTCCTTAAATACCAATTAAGTATGAGAAAATCAATTAAATATGTAACGTTAAAATGTATATAATTTTATGTATATGTTCACATCATAAATATTCTACTGATGTATAGCTTATTGCGCTAAAAATATTATTATGTGTGGGTTGACACTATGTCTTTGCTATTTACGACATTTTTTGTCTTGAATTACAAGTCAACGTCATAATCTTCTTACCCTTATCCGACCTAAGTAGGGTCGACAAATCATGTTTACCTTTTTCACTCTCCTCTGTCAAAAGTTATTTCAGTATTCACACCTTTTATACATATCATTTTTCACACAGTACATACACACCTTTTTCGGTCTTCCTCTACTCTTATATCCGTACACGATCGTACTCAAAACTTATCTAATTACATGGTTTTCATCTCTCCTCATGACATACACGTACCATTCTAACCTATTAATCCTCAACTTCTCAGTCACTTATGCTATTTTGAAACTTCCTCTGATATGTTCATTCTTGACTTTATCCATTCTAGTCACACCATACATACACCTTAACATTCGCACCTCTGCCACATAGAATTTGCCTTCAACTTCAAGTAAGAAACAAAAAAAAAACAAATATTTCGAAACTGATTAACTCTTCTAGATTATCTCCAGCGCGTCAACCTTTTTTTCTTTTTTTTTCTCCTTGGGGAAATCCCTAACGGATATCCAGCCGGCCGGGCAGCAGAGGATGGATATGCCCGAGTCGCACGGACTAAACCCCATGGTACCTTCTTACACCTTTTGGTCGGGGAGCAGGTAATGTCTAATCGACACTACGTCTGCTTCTTTAACAGGTGTTGTCCCCTCCTAAGGGGCCCCAACTGCGGCCTGAGGGGTCATGACGGTAGACCCCTCAAGGGGGAGTGAGTGTTAAAAATCGAAGCGCGTCGACCTACAATAGCTTTGACAAATTTTCAACTACACTAAGGTTTTAATTTTAAATGAATATTTTAATTAGATATTGTGATAATACAGTAATATTTCAAAGACACACATTGTAGGTTATAATATAAAATAATAAATCCTTTTTGTACGAAATATCTGTTTTCAAAATAATCCTTACCTTGGAATTCATTAAATCCTGAGGTTCGGTTTTGGGCGTTTTGGATTTACAACATAAGCCCCTGAAGGCATTATTTATCGCTGTCAACATGAGTACGTAGCGAAAATTGAAACAGTACTAAACAGCGTGTTACCCGTGAGCCTCTTTTATAAAATAGTTTATCTCTACAAACCCTACAATAACTTTTATCTAAATTACAACCACTGAATTGCCGCAATGACTTCAGCATAATAAACATTTATTGTAAAATCGGCTGTACTTAACTGTATATTATAGTTTTAACATGTAGGTGGCTATATAATAAATTAATTCACTTTCATGTGCCGACCTGCCGTATTATGTTTAATATATCTTGTCTATAGAAACACTAAAACATATATAAGTGTACAATTAGATAAGACGGAACCCCAAGTGTGCCATTTTCTTGGCACGTGATTCTTGGAGCTATACCAAAACAAAAAGTCGGTATTAAAAATATTACAGTATTTATATCGAAGGGTTTATTGCCATTAATTTGGGCTGCGTGATAAAAGTTCATATACTTAGTTTATCTAGAAAATCTAGGTTAAAACTTATCATCACAATCATAGAAAGTAAGTAGGTACTATTGTTACCACTTTGTTGTTTATTGGCTGGTTGGTTAGTTTAATTGCTTAGTTAATTCAATTGTTAGTTTAATCTACTGTAGTTAAATGTATAATTTGAAAGTTTATTATCCATTCAACAGAATAGCTTTGATTACAATATAATACTTCAAGCATTGACATATAAAAACCCAAGAGACACAGTCCCGCAAAAACTCCCCAATGTACATACGTGGTTATAGTTATGCGATAGCCATATGGTTTTGGAAATTCAACCTTACTTGAATGAATTAAAGTTTTTACAAGAACGCAAGTGACGCGAGATTATTTGAAATGACTGCATAATCCAAAATTATGCACTCATTTCTGTGTGGTGGCTGTGAGACGTAAAGTGTGCATCTTGGCTTTCTGTATATCAATGATTTCAAGATATTTAATTTGAACCATTAATTTCGTGTACTGTGTATATCGTAATATTGTATCTGGATTTAAACATTGTCTACATTCTTTGACTTTGACATAGTGAATCAGTAGTGAAAGAAATTCGTAATATGCCCAAAATTAGTATATATAATTATAAACATATCATCATCATCATATATATTAATACGTGAAGCCTACACTTTGTATCCCTTTTTAACGGAATTGGGCGAACGGATGAACGTGAAATTTGGCATAGTTAAAGTTTATATGGAGGAGAATTGCAGAAAGCTATTTATTTTATATAAAATGCATTAGAAGTACATTAAATTAATTAAAATATGCATTACTCACACTACTGCTTCAATTTTACACAACATATACACACATGTAAATAAAAAATACATTTTGACATCTGTCAATAAAGGACTTCAAAAAAGGTTGTGAAGGAGGTTGCTATGCTCGACTGTATTATTTTACTCTTACGTTCCAATTACCCTTTTTCATTCTACATTCAACTTTAAAAAATCAATGAACTATGGTCGAATGTCGACCACTGGGCGCCCTCTAGTATTATTAACTTTAACGCACATGTGAAGTCTGGATGCTCTATGCTACACAGCTACTATCAAAACAAATATAAACTGTCAAATTTTATTAAAACCTAGCTGACCCGTACAACTTCTTCTGCAGCAAATCGGTTACCACTGGTTTCAATTGTATTTTGAAACGCTAACAATTTTAATAAACCTAAAACCCGATTGCATCCACTCATACGGCTTCCAATTGTGAATCCAAACTATCAAGGGACTCACTCATACATATACCCAGATGGTATGTGACAAATATTTTAAAATAACCCTACAATACGTTCGCAGCATTATCTACCGGGTTCAATTAAAATAAACACTAACCTACATATATTGGCGGTAATGTAAAAAAAACTTTAGAGGTCTATGGACCCCCAGTTTCTAACGAAGTTCCTTTCCCTTTTTTGTAGACGTTTACTATATAGTCAGTATAGTTTACATTATAAAATATCAAGTTGATAGAGTTAAATTGTAAATTATACGATAAAATATATTCATAAAATAAACTAGCGGGCCCGGCAGCCGTTGTCGCGCCCTGATTATAAAAAAAATCCTTGACAAATTATATACCAAAACGTTCCTCATTAATCACTTTATCCACTGGTGAAAACCACATGAAAAGTTTTTGAGTTTATCGCGAACAGACAGACAGACAGACGCGGTAGGGGACTTTGTTTTATACTATGTAAGGATAATGATAAATGAAACACTGAATGATATCATAACTACTTTCAACTTGTATTAAAACCTTTTTACACTCTGTTGTGTTGAAGAAAAATATAAATATTAAAAAGATATAAACACGACGCGTCAACTGTCGTTTGCCTGTAACTATTCGTCTAAGAGCTAGCAACGATTTCGACGACGAATTTCAATAAGCCAGATTTTTATATATCTTTATGTTCTTCCGAACAGCGTGTGGGCTACCTGGCTGCCGGTAAACGTTGCGTTTATTAGTGCAGACGCATCTTTACAGACAAAAATATTTATTTTTATATAATTTTTGAATGTTTTGTTTTTAATTAACTTTAAAACGCTAATAAAACATTAATTATTATTGACAGACATTTTTGTTATTAAAAATAATGTGCCCGATGCTATGTTTTGTAAATAAAATAAATATGTTCAAACCATGTCAAGATAGCTGTAATTTTAATATTATTTTATTTAGACATAAAAGAGGGTAAATTAAAAATAATATGTATATAATAACTTAGCTATAGTTTAGCGCAATACTGGCTGTAAGATAAAGATAGCGATAATTGTGGAAGCGTCTGTTATAGATGCATGTATTCAAGATGGCATCAGTCCCAAGTCATATTTATAAACCGTTTATCGTTGTTTTTCATTGTTTACGGTGAAATCTCAATATCATAATAAAATATGTTCTTTGCAATGGAAAAAATTAAATGGTTTGAAATGAATTATTTTATTTATAAGGAATATTATCGGGCACATTATTGTCAATAACAAATTTGTCTGGCAGTGAAATGCATGTTTTTAATAGCGTTCAAATCAAAATTTTGACCAGCAAAGTTGTAATGCGCATTAAAAATCACAACGTTAACCGGCTACCAGGTATCCTGAATCTTGTTTGGAAGGGCATAATATATCTTCATATTAAAGAACCAGCTTTTCTAAAATTCTCAATCTTCCAACGTTGCTGGCTCTTGTATTAAGGTGTCGCAAAAAATTCTAATTACATTTACTACAATTTTTTGTTTTTCGTTATCCTGGAGAACCCCTTGCGTTTTATGGGACAAAAAGTATCCTAAATGTCAAGTTTAGACAAAATTGGTTCAGTACTTTCAGAGTGATACGTTCACAGGGACAGAAAGACAGACAGACAAAAATTGTAAATTATTATTGGCTTCTATATCGATAACAATGACTAACCCGATCAAAATTTTCAAAATATATTTAATGTACAGATTTGGCTTTGTTACAGTTTTATTATAGTATAGATATATAGAATAGATATAAATTAAATATACGTTTTTTTTTAAACCTTGTAACCCATTCACAAATGTGCTGCAGTACGTGGTACTAAACATTTTAAAGATATACTTCAATGCATATAAGTTAAAATATCTTGTAAATGTTTATATATAATATATGTGTACATGTGAATATTAATAGGTAATTGACACAATCATATGAAAGTTTTCTGTAAAATACACAAAACCAATATGATCTTTGTGTACAACAGAAAAATAAGGAAATAAATTTATAAAAAACCGCCAGCGTTGCCAGTTTTATCTTGCTGACTTATTAAAGATCAAGTTTTCTTGATATCCTGCTTGGAACCAGTTTATGAATATCCGTAAATCCATTCGATTTAATCAAATTGAATTGTCTGTACTTTCGAAATGTTAATCAATTCGTTTCAGTTCGTTCAGTTCGTTAGTAAATAAACGGCAGGAATCTCTATTTGCTAATGAGACGAGTAGAATAAAAATAAATTATTAATTTACATTAATCAAATGTAATGTACATATATATTCCTAAGTCCTGGACACTATCGTTTCCCGGTAAAATCGTTTTAAATCTATCTTTTTTATTATAGTAGTATGACAAGGTGACTGCACTATGCCTGATGGCGTACATAGTACTATCTAAAAATAACGGCGACTAACGAGCATTAACCGTCCATCATTGGTAGTCGTCACTCCAGCTGGCGTAAATTTCTTCTCATTTTTTTTAAAGAAAAATGGAACTTTCTCAACGCATCTCAATTTTATCTCATACTTATAAAAGTTATTGGTTCATACGAGATTCAGAGAATTAAAAAAATATTATATACTAGCGTCTGCCAGCGACTTTGTTCGCGTGAAATAGTCACTTTGGGCTAACGCCAACACGCAGCGGAAGCTCTCAAAAGGAAAAATCCCCGAATTTGAAACATTCTTCATTAATGCTGTACTCCTATTGGTCTGAGCGTGATGATATACAGCCTAGATAAATAAGCTATTTAACACTGCAATAATTTTCAAAAAACGGCAATGTTTTTCATTTCCGTTTGTATTTTTATTAAAACGTAAAATTTAAAATAAAATGTTATGACTACTAAGTATATAGATTACCAAAGTTCATGTAGCAATAAAAAATGATTAAGTTTATAATCTTTTTCTATTATTTTTTAGTGTTAGAAGTTATGTGTTCCCAATTCCCCCACTCTCTCCTACTTATTCCTATAGACACCAGCAATATTTTTTTTCATGAAAATTAAAAAAGTGCAGACACTTTAGATTTACGTTCTTATTATATATACATAGAAGATATCGGATGGGACATAGAATACTTTTTGTGTATTTTATCACTAAAGCTTACTTACTTACGGCCAGCGAAGCCGACGGGTAGTAACTATTATTAAATTAATTAGGAATTCCCCGACATGCCTATTAAAATTGTTAAAGTTATAATTGGTTTTTATACGTTTTTTTTATTAAATGGTAAATGATATAAATTTTGCGATAACCATAAATAAGTTTTTATGAAGATCTTTTTGAAGTGAAACTTCTTTAGGCGCATGAGGGTAAAATTTTTACAGATGTAACGTCACGCAGGTATGCAACGGAAGTGACGTCATTTGCAGTAAACGCAGATTTTTCATCTATTTTTCAAGTCTCGGAAATCTAAAGTTTTAGATTTGTATAAATATAAACAAGACTTATAAATTAGTTCGCCAAAGAATTTTCACTGCTGACATATGTACTTTGTACGCACCCACTTTTTTTTTTCGAACAGATTATGCTATTGACCAAGCAAGGTATTAACAGCTTCACCGGACTACTAAGGCGAGCGCTTATGACGAATATATTTTAAGATCGTTGCTTACTCACTTATGAACTACGATTTAGAGTTTTAAAATGCGTAGAGTTGTCAGTCCTGGGGTTATTTATATGTTTTTAATCATGTTAAACGTGTAAAATATGTTGTACCTCTCTAAGTTTTCAAAGTCTATCTATTGTGATGTTTTGTACATACAGGATTTCTATTCTTTTAAAAATAAAAGGAAAACCGCAAACATTAAAAAAATCTGTATAGTATATCTGGTTTAAACAAAGTAATAAGATTTACAACAATCGTGTTTAGCCATAACATGGTTCAAGGCCGAAACAAGAAAATGAACTAAGTAGGTATATCATGACAAGATTGTTGTGGCGGAAACTTGATCTGTCATTTACCTCCTGGTTTTCATTTTAATTCATAAACTTGCGTTATTTTACAATATTGATAGCATTCTGCGTGATATACTTTGGTTATTGTATGTGACTTGGAATAGAAAAATAATGAAACATGTAAATTTTTAGTCGCCACAAAACCTCGTTTCAATTTTCTAGTAAAGGGGCTATTTTTATCACGCTTTTATTAGCTTCACCTGTATGTATCATGTATGTTTGTAACCGACCCCTTTGAGCGCGATTTTGTCCTACTTTGAACGATAAGATTTAATTCAAACTTTGCACACCTGTCAAAGGTCGATGACAATGCAATAATCCGAAAAAAAAGTTAAGAAAATTTATTTAAAAAATTATAAATAAATAATAGTTTAAAAAAACACGCTTTCATAAAAAATCCAACTAAATTTAATAAATTTGGATTAAGAATAGTGTAAATTAAAAATAAATATATATTTTTGTAAAATATTAACAGTATTTTAATCATTTTTTTTGTCACTTTTTACAAAAATATACATTTATTTCTAATTTACACTATTCTTAATCCAAATTTATTAAATTTTATTTTCTGTTTTTTAGTTGGATTTTTATGAAAGCGTGTTTTTTTAAACTATTATTTATATCTTATAAACACTGTTTGAAGATTATACAAATATTAAAAAGTGAATATTGTATTCAACGGCCGTAATAAATTATAAAAGATGTAATATCATGTAAAACGTAATGTCTACCTACCAAGTTGCTTAGAAATGCATTCATGTCTTGGGTGTAATTAATATTTGTAAAAAAGATATAGAACTAATTACAAAGGCCATATATACAGTTTACATACGTACAATTTTCTATTTTTGATTATTTGTCGTGGTATTCTGACGATACCTACCACAATACCTATCAGGGAATAAGCAAATATGTTAGTCTTAGAAATAAGAAATATCTTATGTGTTTGTTTATGCTTTGGCTATGTATCTGTCAATAATGTGTATTTTGTTAAGAAATAAATAGATAAATATTGTTCCCATAGTAGGTAGACTTTTAAAACTATTCTTTGGTTGTGAAGGAAAATATAGTGAACGAGAGAAATATTTTTGTGGGATCACAAATATAAACAGAAAAATAAAAAATAAGTTTTAGAGTGCACTTTTTCAAGAAAAGGTCACATTAGAATATTTTATCCGGGTATTATTGTTAGTGGAATAATTTATTTATTCAATTAAACATGGGGCAGTATTTTAATTAACAAAATTAAAATTTAGATCTTACATTACTTTCTATCCGAGAAATTATGCAAACTTATTATATAAGTGGAACTTTACTATTTGTTTAGAAAATGATTATGGCTTAGGCTGCTTTTGATTTATATAAAGTACTCCGTGAGTTTTGAAGTAATCCGGTGAAGCTGTTAAGACCTTGATTGGTCAATAGCGTAGTCAGTTTGAAAAATAAAAAAAAAAGAAAGTCGATAGTCTCTTTATCGTCAGTTCGAAAAAAAAAAAAAGTTTTGATAGAGTAAATAATGTACTAAAACAGTATTCTTTCCTACAACATTAATGAAATACTATCCTATTGAAATTATAAACTAAATATTGATAGTATTAATTATGTAATATGAATGACGCAAATAAAAATGTGCGACTTATGACGAATTACAGATTTTCTTGATTACAAGTAGTGACGTCTTGTGAAATTGAAATAAATCAATATTAACATTGAGACAGTGAATGCGCCATCTATTGGTCATTGAGGTTAGCATTTACACAAATACAAGTGAACTAATAATCAACCATGATATTATTTTAAGTACACTATAGATGGCACTTAATACACAAACATTATTTATTTTTATTTTTAGTGGTAACGGAGTGAATAATGTATTACGAAATCGAAAAAAAATTAATAATAATTAGCCAAGCACAATTTTATCTTATTACTTTTGAATATAGGACTTCATTAATTTAACTTAAGCATTATGTATAAAGCCGATTTATATATGTATAAATGGATGTTCGTATATATATCCGTGATAATGATAATCTCCAACACTGTTTGACCGATCTTCATGAAAGTTAGGACTCTTAAATAATTTTATTTTTTATATTGTCACCCATTTTATTATAGCTCATCAACTTTTGTACTGTATAAACGTTAGTCCTGAAAAAAGGTGTCAGATATCTGTAGATTTAAACACGGAAAATGTTTATAAAATATTATTTATTTCCTTATAACTAAAATATCATTAAATTATATATTAAAATGTGTGAAAACCGCATGAAAATCCGTCACAGTCGTTTTTGAGTTTATCGCGAACAGACAGATAGATAGACGTGGCAAAGGCCTTTGTTTTATAATATGTAGTGATAATAATAATATAATATTAACAATGGGTGTAAGGGGTGTCAAATAACATCTAAGACTTGAGACATCCAAGCCAACCTCACCGGCACGTGGTGTACCCTGCTGAATAACGAAAGAGGCAATGGTGATAGCGGGGTGGTAGGGTTTTACAGCCTGACTGGGTCGCAACCACCATGTATATGGCGAAAAAGCCCGTCATAGTGATTCGCTTCTGCGGGTCGCGTTTCTGGGATCAGCCTGTGCATATCCAGCTTTTCGCCGGCCGGCATGACAGCGGCGACCGGCGATGTACAGTGTGTCACTCGGTGGTCGCCATTGTTTTGGATTGTACTGTGCTTACCATCAGGCACAGTGCAGTCATTTTGCCGTGCTATTATAAAATATATATATATATATATATATATTGGAGCCATGGGCATTGCTATAAGGATAAAGTACGAAAGTAAAAGAGTAATTTATTTATAGTTTTAATATTTACTTATATAAAGACCCTTATTGACAGTTTCTGCGTTAGCATAACCAAAAATAATTGGTAAAATATTATTGTGCTAGTTAGCAGGTGCTTTCACGTTCTCCCCTTATCCCAATAAAGCTGTGCAGACTGTTCCAACCAATCTGCTTGTTCTGCTCTTTCTAGTCATACAAAGTTTTTTCGCATTTTTCAATATTTTCTTTTATTCTCTATATCGTAGTTTTGGTTTGACCTATATATTATAGTTTGTTACATTAAAAGTGATAAACTGTGAAAACATATTTCATTATTATATTTATTGTGACTTACATTAATGCCATACCATAAATGAATTAATGATATTTTATTCGTTGTCGTTTGTAACTAGTGTAAAAACTAGTGGACTCTACGTATCTATTTTTATTGTTTAAAATAGCGTATAAAGTACAATTTTATATGGAATCTACTGTTCAATTCCCCCGTCTTTATATTCATATTACATTTATCCACACATTAATTTAGTAATTGTTTATTATTTGAATATTACTAGCGACCAGCCTATTTTACGAACTTGAGTATCTTATTCTTACTAATATTATGAGCTATGTATTGTCCGCGGTGTCGCTCATGTTAGTGTAGACTTGACCTATCACTCGGGAACAGTCCTTTTATTCTAAAGATCTGTGTCCGCGACTCCGCAGATGTAAAAAAAAAACAGTATCTAATAAAGTCATTTGAACACGAACGAAGCTGCGAGCAGAAGCTAGTGAGTACTAGTGTGAGCATAAAATCCTCTCTAAACGTGGGATGTACGTAGATATTTGTCAAGTATGTAGTTAAATTAATTGAACAGTCGGTGTAACGCGATACAAATACAGAGTCAGATTTAGGTTTGTACTTGCGAAGCACTTGGTTAATGCAACTTGTAAATTTTAATTTACAAGTTGACTAAAATTTTAAAGGCTCCAAATTTTGATATTCATTAAAAATCATTGCTAGGCAGATCTTTTATTGTAATAACTTAGACGTGTTTATATTTCAAAGTTATGTGGAATTTGTAGTTGCCGAAAATACAATCGTGCAATGAAAAGTTGTTGAAAGTATCTAAACATAAAATTATAGTTTTTTATCTATGCAAAAAAAAACTTTATCTATGTTGTATTCTATTGTGGAATAATTATTAATAATGTAAAATAGAAACTTTTTTTGTCAAATTATGTTCTTATTTTAAAAATAATGCTTTCGTTTTATATGTAATATTAAAACATAGTGTGACTGAATTACCATAATTGAAATAATAAGAATTAGATTATAAAGTTGTTATTTCGTTTATTAAATCTTATTACCTGCAAAGTGGAAGAAAAAAAAAGTAATAAAAAAATAGGTCAAGCGATTTTTAATATTTTTCCTTTTGCTTTAGAGTATACATAATGATCATGCCAACTGTGATGGTTGTTTATTATATTATCGGTTGCAGATATATTACCGCTATACATAAAGAAAAGGGTCTGTCGTAAAGTCACACGATAGAAGTAAAACTTTTGTATTATAGGAAACATTTTATTAGCCAACATTACCCGGTGTTCCCAGACGGTTACTTATCCAGTTACGTTAACTAATTACGTCATTACTTAAGACAGAAGGTCCCTTAAGTAGGGACTAAATAAAGTGAGACTTGTTTTTTTACAAGTTTAGTTTTTGATGGCCTGTAATCTTTTACGGTTACAGTTTAGGTAATCAATGTGCAGGCTTAAGAATAGGGTTCCTTTTCCGGGCGCAGAACTCTAAAAATGCCATATAAAAAACTAGCTCAAGACGGCATTGTAATTAAATCCGGTCCTGTATAAATTTGTGGTACCGTTCGACCTTGTTCAGTACTTTGATATATTGCGCTCTAAAATACATTTTAGAAATTAAAGTCAATAAGGTTAAATGGGTAAACTTGTGTGAAAGTATGAGTAGAAAAATTGTCAAAGGTTATAATTTCTTGTAAAAAAATTAATCTAAATTGTGACCTATCTCATTCTTGACCTTTCTCCTTGCTTGAACAGCCACCTAACTAGACTGTAATGAAAAATCGGTCCTTGATAGTTCGTTGCATAAAATATTATAAATCAAAAAAGTTACTTTATTCATTAATCATTATTATTATTACATAGTATAAAACAAAGTCCCCTACCGCGTCTGTCTGTCTGTCTGTTCACGATAAACTTAAAAACTACTGAACGGATCTTTATACGGTTTCCACTAGTGGATAAAGTGATTAATGAGGAACGTTTTGGTATATAATTTGTCCAGGATTTTTTATAATCAGGGCGAGACAACGTCTGCCGGGCCCGCTAGTAATAGTATAAAAAAGCAAGGGTATGCAATATTTTATTTATTTAATTTATTATGATTGCTCATATTGTTACTCTTAAAAAAATAATTATTTTTTTTACTTAGCGGATTTCGCAGTTGCGATACCGTTGTTTAATATCTCTTTATGATATAAAAATTATTTAAACATGTATATTTTTATTGTATTATAGAAAATGGGAAGTTGCAGTTGAAGATAATAGTCCGAGTCAAAATAAGCGCTTGACCATACATTTTGAAGTCTAGGACGGTACTACAATTGTTGTCAAAATGTTGAAATCGAAACTAAGCCTTTCTACATAGACATCAGAGTTATCTACCGGTATACCTAATGCCTTTTCTCGTATTTCAAACTTTTTTGTTTATTGTTATGTAGTTACTATTACAGCACCATTAATGACCTGGATTCATGAGTGGATAATTTTCACTTTCGGTGCGTTTACTTTTATTTTTACAACTGAAACGTTTACATAAAATTGTGTTCGTTCGCGGCTTTGCTTGAGTTAATGATTTTTTTTCGATCTGTCTACTCTGTTGGCCTAGTAAGGACTTCATCGGACTACTAAGGCAAGTGCTTAAGGCACTCAGCCGATTTAATTTTGACAACTAGCTCAAGGGTGCACGGCACACCTCAGCTTGGGCTGTTGCCTTTTTTTTACATGGGAAATCCCTAAAGAATCCCACCCGAGCCGGGCAGCTGCGGGTGGGGTATGTCCGACTTGCACGGACTAAAACCCCATGGTGCCTTCTCACACTTATTGGCCGGGGAGCAGGAGCTGCCGACTGGCACAGCGTCTACTCCCTTGGGCTGTTGCCTAGTTTATGCAATTCGCGACCTAACTGAGGTAACCTAAGCTAAGCTACAAATTCATACATATATAATTAGAGCGATATATATGTGTACTGCATGCATATATACCTCAATAACTCCTATATGTATTTCGTGTCAGATAATTTCTTTTGTCTGAAAAAAATCAGTTCGATAAGGGTAAAAATAAAATCTTCCACTTCCATGTGTAAGCATGTGTGCGTGAACGTGTGTGGAGGTGATATGTGTAATGTTGTTGCAGTGACGAAAGATGACAGACATGATGAGTGAGAAGACAGAACGAAGAAACAATTTTATTTTGTGTCACTGTATCACGCGAGCAGCGCACTCAAGGGCTCCACGCCGAGGGAACGGACCTTGGCTTGAGCCGCTGCCGAGGGGACGGACCCAGGCTTGGGCCACTGCCGAGGGAGGATAAAATTTTGTTTTATATATCGCGTTTTCGTCTACATAACTCAGTAACCATAGTAACATATAAGAAAATTGTATCGATTTCAATGAGCAGTATTTCAATTTTCAAATAATAAAAACTGCTTAGATGGATATAAAGGATTTATATCTTAATTTATATTTATACAAGATTTCAAGACGTCAACAGTATAGTTATTAATAGTAATTTTAAAGATAGAAGGGGTCTTTCTAATATGACATTAGACCATAAGCGTATTGCGTATTGACAATGACTGCAAAGGATATTATAGAGTGGATCAGTATGTGAATGATAGTGATGTCTGGAATTGACTCCTCTCTGTGCATCCACTAAAAGCATTGTTGTATAATGTATTAGAAATATATGTTAAAAAAAAATGTACCCGATCGAGTTTCTTGCCGGTTCTTCTCGATGACTGGGTTGTTTTCCGAACCGGTAGTAGTCTTTGACGTTCATAAGTGCCTTATTAGGGCCTAAACTGAATAAAGTATTTTTGATTTGATTGACTGCGTTCCACTAGACGCTCACAACGCTCACGCTCACGACCGCAAGTTTGCCCGTTCCACTTGCTTGCGGGCGTCACAATCGTACACCCAAGTGGAACGCATAATGGGGCGTTGTGAGCGTTCAAGTAAATAATACAAATGGCGATCTAGAAATAATATAGCAAAAGCTTTAAGAGGTTATGTTTAACAGTAAATTGTAATAATTGTTATGTAAATTGCTTTAAGTATGTTGGAAGATAAATGTATAATTCGATTTTTATATTTAATTTTAGTGCAGTAATTAATTAATTTGCATTCAAATAAAATAAGAATGTCTTTTGAGGCAACAGTAGGATATTTAGAGATAATTGTATATATTATTGAACTATGTTTTATAAAACTGTACAAATAATATATTTTTCTCATTTAACTTTATTTATTATAAAATCATAATACATATTTTTTGGTTTAATAAAAAATATGAAATTATTATTAAGTGATTATATATTAATTTCCTCTCAGAATTTAACGATTCCAAACATTTTTAAATAGAATTAAAAATTATAAAAACATGCTTAACATATTTCATGTAAATATATTAATAAATAAAATTAATCCAATTAATACAGTATGTTATTTAATATAAATGCATCAAATAATGACATATTTACGGTCGCCGTCTTTATTGAAAATCCCGCCAATTTTGTCAACGCTCACGTCGACCCATCTCGAGACATGGGGCGTCGTGAGCTTCGCGTGGGCGTGTGTTATGACGTCATTAATGACGTTTTCGGCACGACCGCAACGCTCGCGGTCGTCTAGTGGAACGGCTAAAAGGCTGTTGTGAGCGTTGTGAACGTCTTGTGGAACGCACTGAATATGGACATATTATATCATTATTTATCTTTAAATCATTTTTTCATTAGTTCCTTATACAGTGTAAGTGAGCACTCAGGTTGTTATATGGTGGCTTAAGGTTCTAAATATGTTGCTGATGATAAACCTCATTCAACAGGCTGTCAGTATTTATATATCTAATGGATACGTTACATGTTACTTACTGTAAGGGGCGTGCGTGTCGTACTTGTTATTGTTTTTAAAGATTATTTCTATAATTGTACATGATCTCACAATTTTATATTTCTTTAATACAATTTTACCGTTAGTTTAAAATATTTCTTTCCACGCTATCAAAATAAAGAATAACTAGCCCAGCCCAGAGGTCGACATTCGACCATAGTTCATTGCTTTTTTAAAGTTTGAATTTTATTAGGGTTCTTTTGTCAAAGGGTGTTATAATATCATTGTAGAATGTAGAATGAAAAAGGGTAATTGGAACGTAAGAGTAAAATAATACATACAGTCGAGTATAGCAACCTCGTTCACGACCTTTTTTGAAGTCCTTTATTGACAGGTGTCAAAATGTATTTTTTATTTACATGTGTGTATATGTTGTGTAAAATTGAAGCAGTAGTGTGAGTAATGCATATTTTAATTAATTTAATGTACTTCTAATGCATTTTATATGAAATAAATAGCTTTCTGCACTTCTCCTCCATATAAACTTTAACTATGCTAAATTTCACGTTCATCCGTTCGCCCAATTCCGTTAAAAAGGGATACAAAGTTTAGGCTTTACGTATTAATATATATGATGATAATTTGTTTATTATATTTTCTCTCGTCTGGCGAACACAAGATTTGGTGTCTTATATAAAGTTGTATATGTATTTATATTAATTATATGATACAATTTTAATAAATACTATAGCGCCAAGTGAAGTAATTACAGGTAGGTATTCGAGCACGTCTAGGTGGGCAATAAGGACTAGAGATAATAGCGTAGCGCCCAACAACCGTAGCGTCCTCGAGAGCGTAGCGCGTGCTCTCACGGGCGGATGCGCGCAGCTCATACCAGGCAGTTCAGTCCTTCACTAGCTTTTGGTGCGTACGCGCATACGTCATCGGACGTAAACGATTCGCTGCGCTTTTCAAAATACGATCAACATGTCAATATGCGAACGGCGTCTTCGCCCATTCATCTTTTATATCGCGATTTTAAATAAATAACGCTAAAAAAAATAATATTTTCAAGGGCTATGTATAATTTTATATGATAAACTTTGTGTTATTTTTGAATTATATATGTGTTGTGAGGGTGAGTGGCTTCGACGACGTTGCTGGTTGGCACAATGAGCGCGCCGCTGAATTGGCATAAATGGCTAGTGTTGTCGGTACTCGGATTGGCTTTGTCCGCTCGCTCAATTGGCTGCGATTATAGCTCCATCACTGAGAAATTTGGAGCGGAAGCATGGGCTCGATGCAATGAAAAATGTCCCTACCAGGTTCGATAAGCATATTATTGTTTACTTAAACATATACACCTATAACATTCACTTCAAATGTTTCCGTGTTCTTATTTACCAAACAACCTAATTTCGTTTGTTTATTATGTGCATCTTCTATTCATTTTATAGCTCGCATGTCTGCATGCACAAAAATATGTATCGGGGCGAACTTATATTACTACACTAGTTGTGCCCGCGACATCGCCCGCGTGAAACCTTAACTAAAAAAACAGCGATTAATAGTCATATGGAATGTATTAAGTCCATTTACTTGTCTACTTTTCTCTCGTACTTCGCCGCTTCGTCATTAAAACTACAATTTACTACTTACTAAAACCTTACTAAAACCGATTTTAATGAAGACTAGTTGTTAATCGAAGATATGCTTTATGATTTTCTTTAAGAGATTTTTATCATGAACCTGTATTTTAGCAGTGATACGTGTTCATACAAACAAACATTTTTTAAATTGATAAAAATGTGTTTTATTACTTATTCCCAGACACATGCAATAATTTTTTTAGAAAAATCTAAAAAGTACAGACACGTTATTCCGAGCCCGGTGGAAGTTGTCCAGCCCTGATAATAAAAAAAAACATTGACAAATTATATAAGTAGCTAAACCTTCCTCGTGAATCACTTTATCTACTAGTGAAAACCGCATCATAATCCGTTCAGTAATTTTTGAGTTTACCAAGAACAGACAAACAGACGTGGCAGAGGATTTTGTTTTATAATAGGTAGTGAAGAAGATAGATAATTTGTGATTTCATTATTTTATTGTTAGTGAAGAAAATTTAGTTAGTATCGATGAGAATATGATGAGATAACGATTTTTCTCCAAATCCATTAAAATTATATGAATATATACACAAAACCTACAACATTTTATCGAAAATATTTAAGGAGTTCATGAGGTGCCGTGTTCTGTGTCTAGAAAAGACAATACAATAATATAAGCGTTAGTTATTCAAACAATAATAATTTCAAAATTGATCTTTATAATTTTATATTTATTATTTTATGATTATGCAGTTTACTTGTAAAATATGAAGTTACGCCATTAATAGATTATAGTTCCATTAATAGTCATAGTACTAGGACAGAATAATCGCGGCTTAGTTTATTTGCGTCGAGTGCGTTGCAGGTTCAACGCACATCTAAGTAATTGTCGACAATTAGCCAGCCATTGTAATCAACGCAAACACGCTAAATATAGTTCGGCGTTACGATCGTGGTACAAATAAACATCTGCAGAACTGTCGAATATTATCCTTGATAAAAACTATAACAAATAAATCCCATATAATATTAATCGTTTTTGTTAGGTCGATAATAATATTGGCGATGATTTTTAATTGAGACAGACAGACAGACAAGGCCTTTGTCTGGAATAATTGTATCTATGTTTTTAATACCCGTTTCTGGCAAATATATCACTGCACGGAGCACAAAATAACAAAAAATAAACCGTCGATATTATGTTTCACCTCGGAAGCCAACAAAGTGAGGCCACTCACCAGACTGGATCCGGTCCCACGCTTGCTGAACTAGTCCCATGACCATTCATCGGTGCAGTTTTATCTTATCTATGTGTTTAGAACTGAATATAATAAGAATGCAAATCTAACATGTCTGTACTTTTTAGATTTTTGTAAAAAAATTGTGTAGCAATAAGTAATAAAATATACTTCAATCATTCTTAAAGATGTCTGTCTGTTTGTTTCTTTGAATACACATTACTTTTACAGTACTGCGTTAATGATAAAAAAAGCTTAAAACATATCTTCGAGTAACATTTAATCTTTGTTTCATTAAAATCGGTTCGGTCTATGAAAAGTTATTGTAATTTTTAATGATGACATGACTTAAGTAAATTCTTAAGTAAATAAGTAGAGAAAGTAAGAAAATATATTTAAATTATAGTTCTTTGATTATGTACCTCGCTGGGTACGATCATATTTTACGATCTCTTAGCTCGCGAGAAATGGGCACAATTTTAATATAACCTAACCTCGTAATGGATATTAAAACTGTCATGATCTAATTTTTTTTTTATTTGAGAAAATTTCTTTCCAATTGATTTTATTCGTAATAATCAGGTTAACACAAACATTATATAGAGTATGAGATATATCTTCTTAGATGAAACTCGTGGTGCCATTTGTAATACTTTATACATCATGGAAGTAATATTCCTTGTAAATATGAAATTGATAGTTTAATTTAAAAAATTACACCAAATTTTCCTTGTATAGTACAACTATGTGATGAAATAAAATGGAAACTGTACGTTAATCTGACAATTATCTTTGAGAGATCTCCTTACTTTCTTATGTGTCACTCACACCCACTTTTTTATATGGAGAATTTTTAACCCACATTTTTCACTTTTCCATACCGTTATTAATAGAAACATTTTCTTTAATACAAGCCTTGTTTCGACAGTTATAAAAAAAAAATGACAAAAAATTATTAGCCATATAGATGTAATCGTTCAGAAGTGATTCGGCTGGCTACATACGTTCAGCAATTGATTTTTATTTATATAGATTAGGGTGTACCAAAAAAGTCGATTTTTTTTTCTCGCTCTTACCCCATAATACCATAGTATATTTCCAAACAAAAATTATGTCAAAAGGACAACTCTTTCAATTTCAATTATAAGAGGTATAAATTCCAATCAATTCCATATAAATAATATAGGGAAAAATTTTAAAACATTTTGTCACTTGCAAAATGTGAAGATATTTTATTTTCTAAAAATGAATGGATAGATCTCATTAAGCGATAAATTAAATCAATAAACTAAAAATAAATCAACAAAAAATTCATTCAGTCAAATTTATATTTATAATATTTAAATTTCTACGGATCTTTGAAATTGTATTTTTTAAATAATATTGCCTTTTTAAATCTTTTGCGGCTTTTTATTTCCTATTTTTAACCGACTTCAAAAAAGGAGGAGGGTATCAATTCGTCTGTTTTTTTTTTTTTTTTTTTTCCTCATAACTTTGGATTGGGTGAACCGATTTTGATTATTCTTTTTTTATTTGAAAGCTGGTACTTCCAGCGTAGTCCCATTTCAATTTGGTACAGTTCCGACAACGGCATCCAGTGCAAAACCGTATAAGTTTCAAATTTGCATTAAGTATGTACACGACAAATAGACGAATAACTCAATATTACGCTAACCGGTTTCGATGATTCATTTTTTATTGAAAAGGATGTACTTCAAGGGTAGTTTCATGAGAGTTTGGTTAGGTTCTGATTATGGGAACCGTGGCAAAGTAAGAAAACTTTCAAGAAACGAGCCTACTCCTTTCTTAAGGGCCGGCAACGCATCTGTGTCTCCTCTCGTGTCGCAATTGTCCATGGGCAGCCGTGATCACTTACCATCAGGTGACCCGTATGATCGTTTGCCACCAATATTATAAAAAAAAACTCTTCAAACAATAGTGATGTCTGGAAATGACGCCCCTCTCTGTGCATCCACTAATAATGAATGTAACTACATATCTGTTTGAAAAAAAAAACCAGATTGCGTTACTTGGCGGTTCTTCTCAATGAGTAGGTTGTTTGTCGAACCGGTGATAGTTTTGCGTTTCTTGGCGGTTCTTCTCAATAAGTGGGTTGTTTGTCGAACCGGTGGTAGTTTTGACGCTCATAAGCGCCTTCTCAGGGCCTAAATCGAGTAAAATATTTTTGGTTTTGATTTTTGCATTAAAATAAAGTAAATTTTCAAAAAAAAGTATTAACCGACTTCAATATCAATCAAAAACCCATAAGGCACTAAAAAGCGGAAAATAAATAGTTTATCAAAAATAAAACATATGAATATGTGTGCTACCTACAGATGTATTGGAAGTCGGTGCCAACCAAACCGAAAATCATATCATCTACAGGTACAAAGTTTAAGTCCACTCTCGCGTCTCTGTAATACAAAAATATTGGTTGGTACCGACTTCCAGTACATCTCTAGGTAGCACACATATTCATATGTTTTATTTTTGATAAACTATTTATTTTCCGCTTTTTAGTGCCTTATGGGTTTTTGATTGATATTGAAGTCGGTTAATACTTTTTTTTGAAAATTTACTTTATTATTTATTTTATTTGCTTATCATCGGCTCAAAGCTGTTTTTCATAATTTAAAACTACGACCGTGAGTCGGAGCTACAATTGAAATATGGGCCAAACCGTGGGGCGCTGCTATCCTTGTTGTACATGTAGATTTTTTGCGACTACATTAATATTCCTAAAACATTATGGCAGAAATAACATGAAGTCCAAAGAAAGATGATATGGGAAATTTCTACGGAGATTAATTTAATCTAAAAAAATGTATAATACTTCAAAGATTTTAACGAAAATTCTAAACTACTATGAGTGTGTGTCAGAATTAAATTTGACCAACAGTAATATTGAAATTCATATTGTTACATAGATCGATATATATTTCCTAAAAAAAAAAGGATTATTAGCATATTTAGTACTCAATTTGGAATTGAAACCAAACAAAGCTTTCCAAATTCTAATGCTCGTTTAACATTAACGACCAGTAAAACTATAATATATACACAACTATGTTCTGTAGTGCATGTACGCCGTAGATGTAAAGTTAATGAATCAAATCTAATTATGAAAAATCATGAGATCCGAATAATAGTTTAAATTGAAGCAGGTAGCGCCCGATTAACACGCTCGGGTGCACCCGTGCGCAAGCGTCGGCCGGCACCGGAAGTTATCAGAACTGTGACTCCGGTGGACGGGTACCATGATGAAACCTGTCCATAAAAAGACCTACTTATATGTATTTATTGAATTCGACTGTCTTTTATTCGCACTATTTTTTCATAATTACAATTCCCTTAAGACCTAAGACCTAAAGCCTAAGGTTTTTCTCTTCTTTCCTTGTTTGCTCAGTGAGTCACTCTCACGTATACCCGCCTTGAGAGAATATGTTGATTAATCAACTTGCTTGATAAACAAATATCCATATCAGTTGGTAGAACCTGTATACATTTAATGTTAGAACGAGAAAGTACCACCACGACACATATTTTCATCACAAAGTAATAGCGAAGTACCCAGCGCTATTGTATTCTATTTTGAATGACATGGATTGAAACACGAACCGATCTACGAGACGTTTCAGTTACTCCTCAGAGTATCTTGGGTGTATTATGTGGCTGTATTAAAAGTTTGTTGTGGATGACCATGGGCTGAAATAGATTAACGTTGAATACATCAAGAAACCTAATGAAGTTAATGGTTTATCAGTATCCAAATCTGTAGGCTCCACCGATCTATTGCAATACAGTAGAACCTCTATAAATCAAACTTCAAGGGAGACAATAAAAAAAATATTTATAGACTTTACGATTTATGAAGGATTTTGACTTATTAGGAGGTTAGATTCGATGTTACTAATTTTAAGTTAACACTGTTGGCAAATTCTTAAATTCGGTAACTTTTTTTTATTGTAGCACGGCAAAATGACTGCCCTGTGCCTGATGGTTAGCACAGTACAATCCAAAAACAACGGCGACCACTGAGTGACACACTATCCATCGCCGGTCGCCGCTGTCATGCCAGCCTGCGAATAGTTGGATATGCACAGGCTGATCCCGAAACGCGACTTGCAGAAGCAAATCACTATGACGGGCTTTTTCGCCATATACATGGTGGCTTTGACCCAGTCCGGCTGTAAAACCCTACCACCCCGCTTTCCCCATTGCCTCGTTCGTTATTCAACAGGGTGCACCATGTGCAGGTGAGGTTGGCTTGGATGTCTCAAGTCTTAGATGTTATTCGACACTCCTTAAACGCCATATCTTTCTTCGAGCTATAAAGGCAATTAGTTTGAAATGGTCGAGTTAGTAGGTTGCAAATTCAAATTATATCTATGTTCAAGATACATAGATCCCATTTATTTTTTCGAATTGTGATGGAACAATTTGTTTCGAAATGGTATGTTAACGTTGACTATTTCTCCGTATGTTGAAATTTCGAGTTCTGGATGTTTTCGAGGTTTGACTCTACAACAAAACATATTTGTAAGATGTTGTACTGGTGTTCTCGTCCATAATGTATTTTATTTAGTTTTATAATTCATGTCTTTTTTTACAGAACCGAACCGGTGAAGGACCCTTCGATGGGAGTTGTGTACAACAGGTAAGTTATTTTTTATTTTTATTAAGAATCTCATCAACTATCGTCAGTATGAAATTTGTAATTGGAGAATGCCTAATTATATGTAATTAAATAAAAAACGTGCCGTGCCTAAACAAAACAATAGGAAACCAAACTTCTTGATGAATATGCTGAATAAATATAATATTTGTACGTATTAAATTCTAATACCAAATTTTACTACTAAAGTATTCAATATTTTCACATGTTTCTTCATCTTTTTTAAACGAAAATTGCCGTTACGGTTAGGAAAGTGAAATTATTATATCAATAAAATCATGGCAAGTCTTTGTTAAAGTACGAAGTTACTAAAACAATATTAACAATGTAAAACTATCGTTCAATTATAATGATCTAATCTAGTGTAGAAAATATTAGCAGAAATCTATTCATTATGCGTTATTTATTAACTTAATTTTAAACAAATCATAATCGAAACTACGCAACAAATGATGGCCGTAAAACCCAATGAACTGATAACCATGTTATTGTATATTTATATTAACACGGTATTGAGCAAGTTACGATTTTACGATTCCGTAACGGAAATTGGGGCGCATAAGGCCAGTACGAAGTTTGATATTTTTTTCCCGGTTGCAACGTCTGGCTTCGTTTAGACATATCCTATGAGCAAGTGATTTCACATAAAACTTGAATCTGTTTTCTATCTCGTACAAAAATGATTGCGTTAGCCTACGTACAGTCTTGCGAAGAGGAACCGAACTTTTCAGAACATAGTTGCCCAGAACACAAATTTTTAAATAAATACGTATTCCACTATATGTATTAACATTGAGACAACTTAAGGATAAATAAATGCCAATTTTAGAATTCTATAATAATAGTTTAACTTTGGTTTATATTAAACTCTTAAGTATATCATGCGTAAGGCCGCACTTACGGCTATGTTCAGAGCGGTCACAAAGATTGACGAGGACTATAGAAACAAACGTGAGTAGATTTCCCATTTACTTAATGAAAATATAAATAATTCAAACGCTTGAATGAGTTTTCTATTACAAAAACTAACATGTAATAAGAATGGAGATATAGTGTAAGCGAAAATTGAAAAGAACTATCTATTTTATCATCACGCTATGTAGCAGTTGAAGTAGGTAGAAATAATGAATGACTGACGGTCAAAGAAGTTAAATTTCTAAAAATACTTTCTTAATGCTGATCTATAGTGTAAAAGGAAACCGCATGCAAATTTACAAAGTCCTACCCCAGAACTTTGGGCTTTGAATTGTTATGCCAGACAGTGAATGATTCCTTTATACACATATATACACGCTAACCATAAGTATAAAAATATATTAAACAACCGGGTCAGAAATGTAAATCAATTTTTTAATATAATTTCTATGGATTAAACAGATCCCTAAATGACATAGGTAGTTTTCATGTGATAACTGGCAAGTGTACTAACAAACAGACCAAGAGACAGTTCATTTTTTTAGGTTTTATCCTTTCAATATTATGTACAGTTCATTATGGTTCAATATCACTACACCAAGCGTACTTAGTTATTTGTAATTTCGACAACTCGTACTTAAGTCTTAATACGCGCACATATTATTCTAGAAATCGATAAAAATATACACAAATTAAATACAGTCTTTACTCTATTCTCTTTATAAACGAATAAGGGCTTAGATAAGACACAAACTTAAAGGTATTCTACAATACATAATAGTCAAATAGGCGAAATGCGATGTTATAATAAATACTTTTAAATTCTCTCCATGGCATTGTTACTACTCATAAAAGTCACAATAATTTGTATACTCAGTGCAAGCGATCGCATAAAGTAATAATATATGGTAACAAGTCAATTTACTTCATTTGACGGCCGACTAAAGCACAAGGGGTGCACGGTTGCCGCCCTTCTTCCAATAAGCTCTTGAATTCTTTTTTTTTTGCGCTAAACAGACCCGTAAATTGGAAGTAACTGATAATTTTGACATAAACCAGTAGTAACTGTCGGGTTTCGGCGGCTACGTTTTGTTTTATGTCAGTTTTTATGCAGTTCAATGATGGATAATATATATTGCTGTTGCAAAGGATTTTTGTTCCGAATGTAGGCAGAACGATACAAGATAACGTTTGATTTCAATTTTACCCGTTTAACACGAGCATCTTTATGCTGTTTTCTGTTTTGAGAAAAGTTATATCACTAATGTAAATAAGATTTGAATGAGAGTTGTTTACAATGTGCTGATTCTTTAATTATTATATACAAATAACTCTAGCCGTGTTATTACAAAAAAGTTAAATACGTATTAAATACATGGTTTAAAAAGTTTCCTAATAAATGCACCGCCTCGCCCGAGGCAAGTTCGCGTTATCCTTTTTCACAAGTCTAACCTAACGTAACCAAAGCGATACAAAAGAGCAAGATGGCGAACATTCAGCGACCGCGGTGCATTTAATATGAGCCCTTTTTAAAGCCAGGGTTCAATACGTATTTAACTTTTTGGTAATAACACCGTACACGTTTAGGAAATATATTTTCTGTTAAATAGAAGATACCTTAATTTCTAAGCAAATATACACAACAGTTAATCCCTTTGTATTAAGTAAGAAATTGATCATCGACTATTAACAAATTAATCCCCTGACCTATTCTTTAATTTAAACTTTAAATAAAGATACGTATCTAGTAAAAATAACTAATATATGCATGCATACAAAAAAAACAATTGGTTTCCTTATTATTTGTCGGAGCCAACACCCGAAACGGTTGAATCTCAAGTTTACCGAAACTTTTAGAAACAGAAGAATTTTCAAAGTACTATCACGCTATAGTTTTTCCTTGGGTGTTAAGCAGTAGTAGTACAATGTTGACAGAGGTAGTTTAAATCAGTAAAACAGTACTAATGATAAGAGTCGTTATGAAGTACCAAAAAAAAAAACAATTATTCCAAACTAATAGTAGCTAACGGCGACATTGTTTGCATTTATATCTTTAAAAAGGATTATATTTGCGTGGAATCCTTTTTTCTATAATAAAAGTACCCAAAGTTACTCCTAAAAACATGAGTTATCTGTTAATGAAAGTCTGATCAAAATCGATCCAACCGTTTCGGAGATTAGTCGAAATAAATAGTCGCAAAATTAAAATTTGTTTTTTTATTGCTGTAAGTATCTAATATAGTTTCATATAGATTTAGTAAACACGGTAGCCCCTATTTGATAATTCTTTTCGAAATTATATTTGTTTTGGCGCATTTGGGAAACATGATGAGAGTGAATTTTTGTTGTTGTTTATGAGCTTTAGGATAAGGTTTGTATAAAAGAAATGTATGAAAAGCCGTACGGAGAGGTGAAAATAATGGGTTAAAATCTCCATATAATAGGTAAGTTAATGAGTGAGACGGAAGAATGTACGGAAACATTCAACAATATTGAACGTATTGACATATTGACGTTCAGTTGCTCAGTTGTCATTTTATTTTATTACATGTTCGTACTATAAAGTGAACATTTGGTATTATTCCCTTAGTTAGTACACCCGTACGGAGCCAAATAAAAAAAAGTATGGATGGTGAGTAGAAGAACTCGAAACAAATGCACATACATAAAAGGTTTAATTAATCTGAATTGGAACCAAAGTATTTTGTACTCCATCCTTACCAATATATTTCACTTTCCTCAGACTCACTATTCTTCAAAAGTGATGATATAATATCATTATATAGTATAAAACAAAGTCCCCTACCGCGTCTGACTGTCTGTCTGTTCGCGATAAACTCAAAAACTACTGAACGGGTTTTCATGCGGTTTTCACCAGTGGATAAAGTAATTCATGAAGAACGTTTTGGTATATAATTTGTCAAGGATATATTTTTAATCAGGGACAACTTCTCCCGGGCCCGCTAGTATAAATATAAAATAAAGGCTTGAAAATATTGACTCGATAGAAAACAAGTACGAAGGCCGCGGGAAACTGCTAGCATAATATAAGAAAGTAGCAGCGATGATTAGAGTGAGTCAAATCAGAAAAAATATTGCCAGTACGTTCTTTTATACTAAGTTTAAACCGTTAGCTGTGGGACGGACAAAATGTATATAACTTTACGCGGACGGAGTCGTTGGTACATCTTACTAGAACTTGTGACAAATCCGTAGGCCGTACAATATAACCTTTTATGGTCGTACACATGTACACATCGATTTAATTTAACCGTTGCTTAGCTTGCGTTGATTATTCTATGATGAATATTATAAAACGAGCTCGCTTTTCGTATCTGCCTGTGAGTTACCTTATTTCTTCTAAATTACACAACAGATTTGATACGTTTTTTACTATCACTTACCAATTTTTTTCAAGAGGCTTTATATCTATAATACGTGTATATACAATTTATATGGAGAAAAATCGTTGTATTTAATCTAATTAAGTCGTAAGGAGGTCTTTTCGGGCTCTTATATTGGAAACGCTAGCTAAACCTTATGAAATATATCAAAATAATGTGTTGTAAACTATATCAGTTAAAAAACCGATCTAAAATGTAAAATAACCACAATAGTTGCTCTCAATTACAGCGATTTTAAACAGAACAAAAAAAAAACAAGCAAATGAAAGCAGAAAAAAAGTACGGACCATGAGACTGCAGAAAAGAAAAAAAAGTGTATAACTAAGCTATTGCCTATCTTTAAAATGTTTACAAAAACGTCCGTGATGGTACATATCTGTCTCTTAAGGATAACAGACAGTAATAATTCTTATCTTTTGAATATTATTAAATAAATAATATGTTATTTTTGTGAATTTAGTATTAATCCTTATTCAATTAGATATCTTAGTTATATTGGGCACTTAATGTACGTTAAAATTGTCCTTTATCTTGTCACATCAATCTGTATGTTAGAAGATGTCACATTTTAAATACCGCGACACAAAAGATAATTTCTATGTAGCTTTTAGACTTAGATAAACTTTACTAAGCTGTTTAAAATGAATCTCAATTCTTTAGACAGTTGTGACACCATATTAGTATTTTTTAATAAATTGTATTCATGAAAATTCTTAAATTTTATTATATTAACAGCATATCCACATAAAGATACAAATAAAACGCTCAGTTAATAGTTATTACAGTTCCTGTAATAATGTTGTTTGAATAAGGAAAGCTTTGCTTTGGTTAACATCGCTCGTCACGTCGCAAAGGTGTTGCAGTGTGCACTGCATACCATTCTACTTCTATTCGTCAGTTTACTAACGTCTGCTCGTGTACTTGTTTACGTTTTCAAAGTTCCTCTCAAAATGTTCGTCTATTTAATCACCTATCACTTTGTACTCGTCTACGCAATTAACTTTAAAAATATTTAGCTGAACATTCGGAGAAAATATGTTTACACCTTTGAAAACTGGCACATTTCTGATTACAAATAATCTATATTAAAGAACAAGTGTAACGTGTAGTATACCAGTATGCAGTTAAATAGTTTGATGGAAATATAAAAAAGGTTTTATATCATAGCAGGCAAACGAACAGGTGGGTCACCTGATGTTAAGTGGTCACCACCGTCCATAGACAGTTGCAACACCAGGGGAGTCGCAAATGCGTTGCCAGCCTGCGTTTAGGGGGGGGGAGGGAAGGGGAAAGGGGGGAGAGGGAGAGAAGGTGGACCGCCGGCGCTCTCACTGACCGAACGAAACGGAACAATGTAAGCACTGTTACTTCACGTCGGTTTTCTGTGGGTCGGGTGGTAGTACCCCGGACGAGCCGACCCATTCATACTGAAACCAGTAATAGCTTCAGCGTGGATCTACTACCTGCAAAACTGCAAAACTCTGTAGATACAAACGTAAAAAATCATACTTTCATTGTAATGAAAATTCTATAAGTTCATTTATACTTTGTGA
This sequence comes from Antheraea pernyi, assembly GCA_015888305.1. Classification (NCBI taxonomy): domain Eukaryota; kingdom Metazoa; phylum Arthropoda; class Insecta; order Lepidoptera; family Saturniidae; genus Antheraea; species Antheraea pernyi. Next base: position 202,272 of record MU162727.1, read on the forward strand.
AATATGTAAAGTTTATATAAAAGCTACATTTACTTAAATTAAATTACATAAATTTGGTATTTCGGCCTTCTATTACCAATTAAACAAAATTCAATGTATATAAAGAACACCAAAGATTTAAAAATGTGTGGAAAAGAAACAATATATAAATACATATTTTATTTAATATCTTATTATTACTAATAGCTACTTATGTATTTGATTATAAGAATATTTATAAAAATACTTGAACTCGTGTAATCTCTTTATAAGTCCTATATTTGATAACATTTCCTGATTCATCACGAAATTCCCAAAAGAAGACTATAAAGATAAAATTATACATTTTAATTAAACATAATTTTTGATAAGTGTTTGTGCAAAAACATCTTTGAAAAATAACCTAATTTATATGAGATTGCTAAATATTACTAAAAGGTTTTTTTGCAAATAATGCTAACTGTATTTTCCCTCGGCAAATTAATCTGTGTAGAACAATAATATCCGTTCGAGTAGTTAATTGGTGGTCATCCACCATGGTGGATGGGTGCGGAGCCATGGCTCGGATCAGCGCAGGGGTCGCGTGAGACTCGACGCCGGATGGACGCAGGAAGGAAGCTGCTAGTTGCCAGCCTGCTCCCCTCGAATCTATTTTAGAGTTCATTCATTTTATTCTATCCTTTTATGAAACAAACAGTCTCCAATAACGAGTTAATCACCATTGCAAAAGAGAAGTCACACATTGTTATCTGTAGTACGTAGGCCCTACATGGAGACTTTTATTACATGTTAGTATACAAAGACGAACAATACAAAGAATTACATATATTATTAAGTTATTATTGAAGCATAATATCTGCTTGTAACCTGCAATAACTTTATAAGTTATTATTATTCTACTGACTTGAATGTCAAGTGATGATGATGCACCGGAAGATGCTAACACGATAATAAAATATTGTTAATTCGTCGATAGGGTCGAATTTGACCTACACGTGTATAATCCTTTAGTACAATAGGGTCTCTTGCTGGTTACGTCAATATTGGTTCTTACGTCCTTATGGAATGAAGGTTAGTTTTTAGAAGTTAGAAGGTAGTAGTTAGAAGGTATATTATCGATGTTTGTCAAAGCCTAATGGTTAATTGATATTATAAGAGTTTTTGTCAGAAATAAATAGAATAATTTCTCTTTTAAAAGAATTTAAAAGTATAGACTTATCTTCTTCTTTTATACATATAATAAGAATGCAAATCTAACGTATCTGTACTCATTAGATTTTTGTAAAAAAGTAGTTGCATGTGTCTATGAATAAGTAATAAAATACATTTGAATAATTTTTAGAAATTTTTGTATGTCTATCTGTCTCTTTGTTTGGACACGCAGCACGGCTAAAATGCTGCGTTCATGATAAAACCTTCAAGAAAATCATAAAGCATATCTTCGAGTAACATTTAGTCTTTGTTTCATTAAAATCGATACGGTCTATCAAAAGTTATTGTACTTTTAATAACGACGCGAATTAAGTACGAGAAAAAAGTATATAAGTAAATGGGCTTAATATATTGCGATGTTTTTATTATAGTAAAAATGTAGATCAAAAATAACTGATCGAAGGACGCGTGCTTTGTGTGAAAAGTAAAGGTTTCAAAACAGATAATGATAATGTAAATCTACTTTTTTAACGTTATTCTTGGCAACCAATCTTTCAGATTATTACTGCCATTGTCGAGTAGTTATTAAAATTTCAATTGTCGAGTGAGTATTCCAATGTCAATGTTAAGTTCATGTTAATGTTCCAACAAGACGGTGGCTCCCTTGTTATAACTTTCCAGGGATTTTTTTTGGTATTTCAGAATTCATGTTCCGTGCTATTATTTTCCATTCACTTCACTTATGGTCAATAAACAAACTATATTACATAAAACACCACCAATTTTACACAATATAGAATCGAGTAACACAAGATTTAGAATAAAAAATAAAATCCACTAGATGACAGACTAAAATCCCGCCAAAAAAACCTATAATGTAAATTTATCTCAGAATTCAATAAACGATTTTTTCCTACATGATTATAATTAATTATCTATATTGTCTCGTATAGTACATATTTAATTTGTTTTAAAAAGTTGAAGTACTATTGAAATGACCACTCTGACTTCAAATTAAAATATATCAACAACTACACCCAATAATAAAACCCCATGAATTGCTAGTCATTTGACCGGTGACCCTATGTAGAGGTATGTCCTTTATACGCGCTTCAATGAATTGTGTTCGGAAATGAACAATCGTTGTCGGAAGTGAGGTTAAGTTTATATTTTATGTTAAATCTACAAATGTAAATATGAAAGTGTGTATATGCGTACAGTATGCGTTTATGTTTCTATATTAATCTATTTGGGTATTATATTTGCATTTATTACTGTAATTTCTTACTCAATGGTTTTTTTTCTTTCGGTATGGTCTCTGCCTACGAAGGCAATTTCGCCAATGTCAAGTGTGACAGATACACGTTTTAAACGTAATGCCAAATATACAGTGTAACACTAACAACGTAGAATAATCTAAAATAGCAACATGTTAACGTATTTAAATCACCAAAAAGGGTTAGGTACTGTGTTGTGAGTGCCACAGAGATTATCTTCTTCTATAGGTACATATAATAAGAATCTAAGTCTAACGTATCTGTACTTTTTCGATTTTCGTGAAAAAAATTGTTACAAGTGTCTAGGAATAAGTAATAGAATACATTTCAATCATTTTTAGAAATGTCTGTCTGTCTGTTTGTACAAACACGCATCACTGCTAAAGTACTGGGTTCACAATAAAGCCTCATATATGAAAATCATAAAGCATATCATCGGGAGTAACTTAGTCTTTGGTTCATTAAAATCGGTTGACTCTATCAAAAGTTATTGTAATGTTAATGACGCCGCGACTTAAGTATGAGAAAAAAGTAGATTAAAGCAAATGGACTAATATAATACGTTCACGGTCAGTTGCAGGAAACTTCCATTAAGTTTTAATGGTGCCATTATAATTTTAATCCTCCATTAAACACTTATGTGCATTGCAAGAATGTCCATTTGACAGGATTAGTTTAATGACCCATTAAATTTAATTATTGATCTGTCAAAGTCGTCATTAGCTCGGTTTTTCGTTGCAAGAAACTTTAAAGGCACTGTATTTTGACACTTCATTAGTTAAATTTTAATGGCGGATAATTCGTTCATTAGCGGTCCATTACGGAAGGATAAGGCATTTTTCGTAGTTTTTAATAGTATTTATTTAACTTTTGTGATATGTCTTCCACATCACTTCATTGTAAGATGAAGAAGTTTTCTATCCTAACATACCGGATAGAATTGATCTATGGTACAAATATGATGATACAGAATTTGTATCTAAATTCAGGTTCCCTAAAGAAACTGTGTAATAAATTCAGAATATATTTTTTAATTCCATTGTAAAAATTTGTATTTGTAATTTGTAAAAATTGTACTTTTTTATTGAAAAATTTCGTATGTCGGTATTTAAAGTATTCAAACAACGCAGCACGCTACCACGATACCATGCTGTGACGTGATGAACACTGAATTGACAACTCGAAACAAAATGCGTTTTATTTGAATAGAACAGCAACACACACTTGCAAAAATGTACAGAACAAAACGCAATTCATTCATTCATTTTAAAATCAGTCACTCTTTCTCATTAATGATTTCATTTGTTAATGAAAACTTAATGGGATTGAAGAAAACATTACGCAACGCAACGCAAATTAATGACAGCATTAATTTTAATGGAACATTAACAAATGGGCACCTAATGACAGTTTTCTTGCAACTGACTGTCAGATGACTTTATTGGTCATTATTTTGTACATCAGGCTCCCCGTGGACAAAGTCGCAGGCACAGCTAGTACATAATAAAAATGATTAAAAAAAATTAAACTTTTGGCAATAAGATAAATGATGATGATGAAACGACTTCGAAAAAAGAGGAGGTTACTACGTTCGGTTGCATGTATTTTTTTTTTTTATAAAAACGATATTAGTTTTCAAAATACTTTTTACCTCTGGTTATGAGAGATGTCTTATATCCGTCTATATGTTCTTAGTGAAATCTCTTAATAAATTCGTTTCAGTGTAAATAGATATTTGAAGTATCAAGTAATTAAAATCATTATGAATAATTTTCGTCAATACCTTTTGAGCATTGAAATCTTCGATGAAATACTGATAATTAATTCGTCATTTTCATAATAAAGTAAAACGATTTACGGCCCATGCAACGTAACTAAAAATCAATATGTATGATAGATATGTATGTATAATAATATTTCGCACATAACTCTGAAACACTCTTCGCTTGCCATTTGCCCTACGGGGTCTGTTGGATGTCTGTCAGTGCTCGAGTTCAAGTTGATTGCTGTTGTGATAATAAGTAAAATAACGACGAAATGGTCTAAAATATTTGCCTGTAGACAAAAATTGTTAAGGATTTGTAAAAGACTAAAATACTTCCCTGAGTTATTACACCGGCTTAGTCGGCTCACTGCATTTGTGCATTTTAATTTATTTCATATTTTTACCTACTTTTGCATCAATAGCAATAACTAAATACTTCAGCTATGATAATACAAGTAGTATTTAACGTATAATGAGACGTAACGTTGTTAACCATATTCTACAAATAATTGGTATGAAGAGAATTGGTTAAGCTATTAAAATTATAATTTAACTTAACGTTATTATTTTATTGTTATCACTGTGAGAAATCTACTATTGTAATGTTAAGTTACATAAATGTATAGCTTATTTAAATAATTTATTCGTAGAGTCAGTAGAGCAAAAACATCAAAACAATACATTTAACTGAGTGTCAGACAAGCGAGACTATAATGTGACGGGGCAACGGCTTTGCGTCAGGTGTATTCATGAATATTCTTAATTATATTACACAGTTTCAACTGTTTAATTAAAGAAAATAATGCAGTGGATACAAGAGTACGAAGGTACGAATATTAGTTTCAACTTTTCTGTGAGTACTGGATAACCTAACCTAACCTAACCAATATTATAAATGCGAAAGTACTTTTGTTTGTTTGATACGCTTAGATACAAGTCTGAAGTACTCCACCGATCGTCATAAAAAAATTCATATACACGATTCTAGATTAATGCGGGCAAAAACTAGTAATAATTATTTCGTGTCCATTAAGAATTTTATACAGAGAAGAACTTTTATTAATATCTCAAATATAAAGAATGACAAACGAATATAGCACGCATGCAATTTGTCAAGCAAGTTAATTGAAACATGTGCAATACGAAGTCAGCTCAGCCCTTCTATTACTTAATAAACATCGCTTAACTTTTCTTATTTGTCGCTCCCTTTTCAAATCATGCTTGTGTACATATTTCGGACTCGGAGACAAAGGCTATCTCAATCATACACAGTTAAAAAATTTGTCTCGTAAATTATTTCAAGGGAAGTGTTGATAATTCGTTTCATAATAGACCCGGTAGGCTAATTTTAGATTGTGTTAATTGTACAAACTTAATTTTGTCTTATTCACCCTTCTAGACATAGGACTCAATGTCTAGGCATTAATTGAGACCCAGACATATCAAATTACGAATACGTAAGAATTACGAAAATTCTTAAATCCATGTGCAAGTAAACGCGGGAAATTGTGTTTTGACATTCTAATTTTATTTTGGTTACACTAAGGATTGGACATTGGATAAAACATATAATTTTAAATAGTATTAGTATATATATATATTATGAATGCAAATGTGAGTTTTTTTGTTTATTTATTTGTTACGCTACCACGTTTTAACTACTCAAGTGATTAGGTATTATGAAATTTTGCATACACGTTGTTAGGGACACAGAGAAGGATTCGGGGTTCCTGTCGACCAGAAAAAATGTTCTGTATCCGAAGGATAGGTCAAATCTACATTGACGCAAGCGAAACCACGGGCAAAACCTAGTAGCCTATAACGGTCATCCAGTGCGTAACTTTCTATCAGTGAAAGAATTTTTTGAATCCGTTCTCTTCATATATTACTTCCTATACGGATATTTCATTATTTACAAATATTATATTATGTTTTTATAATAGTTATGTTTTTTTTTTATATCTTCGGAGGCAAACAAACAGGTGGGTCACTTGATGTAAGTGATCACCACCGTCCATAGACACTTGCAACACCAGGGGAGTCGCAAGTGCGTTGCCAGCCTGTGTGGAGGAAGGGAAGGGAAAGTGGAAGGGGAGAGGAGGTGGGTCTCCGGCGCTCTCACTGACCGAACGAAACGCAACAATGCAAGCACTGGTACTTCACGTCGGTTTTCTGTGAGAGGGTGGTACTACCCCGGGCGAGCCGACCCATTCATGCTGAAACTAGTAATAGCTTCAGCGTGGCTCTACCACCTACAGTACCTACAGTACAGTAGATTAAAAAAAACTTTTAAAAAGGTTATACCTACCTACACATGTTTGATTACTATAAATAGGTCCACAATAAATAACGTATCTTTATGTTATGTAAATAATATTGAAGGCAGAAAATCACATAATATAAACTTAAATCATACAGTAACATGTATCTTGTCTAACATACACTGCATTCAGCTTCATCGCCCGCTAATTCTTATTTCCTCATTAGATGGTACGTTCCCGGCCTGCGAGCTAAGCTCGCACTGCACCCGTTTAACGTCTCCTCCCACCATACCTCTATTGTCCGTTATCCTTCAGCCCCCGTCATCACTTCTTAGTCTTCCTTCAAAGTCGAACTAAATTGACCATTGTGTACATCGTTGTAGCGAATTGTTTTGATTTATTGTCCCTTTATTGGATACTCAACGGTTACTGGATTGAGAAAGATCGCGTCATCCCTATCAAGATAACCGTCGGAAGCTGTATATTTTTGTCATTGATATACAAAAACCCAAGATGTACACTTAACGTCTCACAGCCGAGACACAAAAATGAGTCCATAATTATCCAAATAGTCTCGCGTCGCTTACGTCCTTGTAAAACAACTTTAAATCATTCATTAAATCAGGTAAGGTCGAATTAGCAAAATCATAAGTTTATCGCATAATTATAACCACGTATGTAAATTGGGGAGATTTTTTGGGACGGTTTTGACTCCTACTTTTTTTATTCGTGATTGTGTTTTTGGGCTTTTATATGTCAATGATTCTTGTGCATTAAATATAGTTTAAGGATATTTTAGAAGTTGAATAAATGTATAAAACCATTATATTTATTACGTAGAATTCTTTTTAACATTCACACCTCTAAATTTATAATACAAAGCAAACTTGTTACAATTATTATTGGTTGTAGAAGAACAAAATATTATTAACTTTTATTTAATGTTTACCGTGTGAGTATAAAATAAACATAAACATTAAAACGATAACTAAGTGATATCTAAATGAACTTGTAAAGGCTAACGGCAAGGTACTAGATATGATCAGAGAAGAGCTCTCGAACGTTGTCGAGGCGGGAAATACTTCGGTGGGCCCCAATTTGCCTCAGCATTATCCAATTGCCGGAATAAAATGGTTGGCGTGGGCCAGCGCGTGACCTGCTTAGATATTTCGAATCCTTTTGCCATACAATAAGTGTTATATATTTAGACTCATATTTTATACAGTTATTTGTGAATATAATGATAATTAATAGCCTTTAATTCAGATTTCTTAAACTAATTACAGTGAATTTAAACTTGAAACTAATGCTGGACTCTTAAGCGAAATAAAATGTTTAAACTAATATATGTTCCTTGGTTATCATCCGTAGATCTGTTCTATCTAGAATGTTCTATTCATTCCTTCCTTGAGCCCCTCTGTTCCACATGACTCCTTCCACTTGTCTGATGTCGTCATCCCACCTTTTCTGCGGTCTACCTCTCTTTCTTTTGCCATATCTGGGGTACCACCGTGTCATTCTTTTGCTTCATTTATCTGAACGAGCTGAACAAATATTATCAAAGAAAACAACTTAAACATCTTTATATAAACATATCAAACTATTCTTTGATGTATACATAACTTTTGGAATTTATAATAATTAGTGGTCGTCTCGTGTTCGAAAATAAACCAAATAAGACATAATTTTTTCAAGTATTAATATTATTGAGGTTGGTTTGTCAAAGAGTGTACAAATATTTTACATCGACTCGTCGATGGTAAGGAAGAAAACTGTTTCCATATTTTTTATTGATCACACTAAAGCTAGTCTACTAAACAAAAAATAAAGAAATTCAGTTGACAAACAGAGGTGATTCACTCCACAACCGATTCAGTGTTGAACAGTTACTGCAAGTTCATAATTTGTCCTTTGTATCGTGATTCTTTTTTGATACGACATGGTATGAATCAACCACGAATATTCGTAATTCATTTCTGCTTTGTTGTAATGCTCCTAAAGACACTTTTAGACAACTTTTTGGCCGTATGAAATGATTTATATCATAATAGTGTTAAACGATTTCCCGCTGTAATTATGTATATTATTACTTCTTTACGAAATCGAATTACCAGGAGATTGTTTAGATAATGAATATTGTGACCAAGACGGTTCTGCGATATATATATTTAGGAATTACAATATGTAAAAGCTTTCATTAAAAAAAACTTGAACACTAAATTTATAGTTTACACGAGTAGACGCGGTCACATTAGTTGTATATAAATAAGTAGAGTATAATAGCAAATGGCCTCTTGCGCGTTATCTGACTGAAATACCTATTCACGTAGGTACGCTATTACATTATGTTATACAAACCTACAAACATAAAACTAGTAAACTAGCCGATACGAAATATATATAAGAGTTGTTGAGGTATGTATACTTGGTACACATATATGTATGAATAACTATTCATAGTTACCTTAGCTTAGGTCGTGAATTGCATGTATCAGGCAACAGTCCAAGCCGAGGTGTGCCGCGTATCCTTGAGCTAGTTGTCAAAATAAAATCGGCTGAGTGCCTTAGGCCTTAGTAGTCCGGTGAAGCTGTTAAGACCTTGCTAGGTTAATAGCGTAGTCAGTTAGAAAAAAAAACTGGTGAGTACACACGTGATTTTTATTTACTTACATTTTCGATTAGCATTATATAAAATTTGCTTTCATATCAATAACGATATAATAATACTTAAAAATGTAAACTACTTTTTTGTTATAAATATTAGGTATTGATTTTTACAAGTATTTACTAATACTCCCATTAAAAGCGCTTTTAAAATTTTAAGCATTTTATATTCGCAACTATATCATTTGGCAACTTTATCGATGAATTCGTTTTCCAAAATAAGTTTACGCATTCCCCGTGGGCTTTAAAAATTAGTATTGTGTCAGAAACAGTCACTTCCCGCGAAAATCAGCCGATCAACTCGTGGACATTTATCAGTTACACACGCAATCAAAGTTTCTTATAAACAATTTATGAAATAAAGTAGAATATGCTATCTTAATATTATCTGGGGTCAGCAACGAGCCGTATTAGAAGAACACCAGCGTGTTTAAAACAGTCGACTATTTACAAATCAGCGATACCTACTGTTACGAGTTGATATGATAACAGAAAGCCATTAATTAATTATAACAAAATTTAAAAATACGTTGTTTTTTTCACTCCCAATACGATACTGAATAACCCGTCGGATTGGGTCAGCAATCATATGATATTACAATAGTTTTAACGATATAATAATCTCTCATATTCTTACAAAGTTAATGTCGTCAATTTTTATGACTTACCTACTCAAATAAGACAATACTACGATACTAACAAACTGGAATGTTCTCTACATGTGGCACAGTGACAGATTTACCAGTAGGCTGAGTTGGCTGGAGTCTAGGGCTGTAAATTTGGGGCCAAATGTATTTTATATATTACAGAAATCAAATAGATTCCTATTTATATATACTAGGGTGGGTCAAAAAAATCTAGTTTTTTTTGGATCCGACACACGAAAACTTGTTTCTAGCTACCTCTAGAAAGTGCTTACTAAATCTGAGCTCTTAATATTGACGGGAAGATTATGTTCATCATAGTTTTCCATTTTTAATTTAGTCTCATATCAAAATGATCATATCTTATCACCAATTGATCATTAAACTATTTGTATCGTCAATATTTATAGGAAATTGAACGCTCTACAAACTTATGATACTTTCATAAGAAGCTGCGAGTGTTTAAAATTTAATTACTTAAACTTAATCAATCCCTAAGTTTATTTAGGCAAAACAGTGTTACACGTAATTAATGAGTAATTTACCCGTATGTTAACATCGAGTGCGTCCGGTGCGTCTACTCGCCTACGTTCCAAATTGGACTTCCGAGAGCATTTCCGAAATCGCTCTCGACGACCAACCAACGCGACGATATTAATTACACCAAAGGGACTAGTTATTGTTTTGTTATTATTATGGCACGAGACAGGAAACTGGCTAATTAGACGTTAATTTACTTAGTCGCTTTATTAGCTTTATCTACATTTGTTTTGTTATTTTATATAAAAATGATTGATACACGGAGAGCTTTAATCTGTGATGAATATTTGACCTCTAAGAAGTGTTAAACTACAAGATAAACTTATACCGTGTTATTACAAAAACAGTTATTTACGTATTAAATACTTGGTTTAAAAATGTTTCCTAAAAAATGCACCGCGCTCGCCCGAGACAAGTTCGCGTTATCCTTTTTCGCAAGTCTAACCTAAAGAGCAAGATAGCGAACATTCAGCGACCGCGATGCATTTAATATGAGATTATTTTAAAGCCAGGATTCAATACGTATTTAACTTTTTTGAAATAACACCGATGTTGTTTTTTTACTTTTAAGTACAGTATGTATGTAAGTAAGTATGTATATGTACTTTCATTATTGTTTCCTTGTCAATTTAAGAGTTATAAAAATGAATACAATATTTGAATTTGTCTGCCAGACGATTACAAATATTTTGTTTTAAATTGAGTTTGGAGGGTGCGACTGTCTGGGCGTTATGTTGTGACAGGCATGGCGGAAGAATCCTGTTAGCAACAGAAAACAATACTGTGACAAATCACGAAATTGCCTATCAAAACTAAATGTATACTATCGTAAAAACAAAATTATATTACATACATATATTATGATTTATTAGATTCATATCACTTTTACAGCATAATTTTAAAAAATTGATAACTTTAAAGTCTATTTAAAAAAAAAAAGTTTGTGACAGATCTGTGATGGTAAGCACATTACGATCCAAAAACAACAGCCACCAACGATATATCGATAATATATCACTGGGTGATACTGAAACGTGACGAATTAAAAACAATCTTTATCACGGGTTTATCACCAAATGTGGTCACGACCCAATCGGATACAGGGTGCTACCACCCGGCTTGGTTATTAGCTATCTACACACCGTCTGATCCCAGAACGCGACAATCTTAAACGTGCTAAAACTCTGTATTTGCTAGGATAAAACGGGGCACTTGTCGTGGCGGTAGTTTCAGGGGGGGGGGGGGCGCTAAAATCATAATATAATACGGCATACGGAAGCCTGGTTGAATCACCGTCGACTTGTAAGAAACAGGTATGGTTTAAGTAATTTTTTTAAACGCTGGAGGGAGTGACGCCATTACTGTAGGTGGTAGAGCCAAGCTGACTCTATTACTGGTTTCAGCGTGAATGGGTTGGCTCCACCAGGGTAGTACCACCCTCTCAAAGAAAACTGCCTTGAAGAACAGTGCTTGCATTGTTGCGTTTCGTTCGGTCAGTGAGAGCGCCGGAGACCCACCTACCCTCCCCTTCCCCTTCCTCTCTCCTCCCCCCTAACACAGGCTGGCAACGCACTTGCGACTCCCCTGGTGTTGTTAGTGTCTATGGACAGTGGTGACCACTTAACATCAGGTGACCCGTCTGTGCGTTTGCCTCCTATAATATAAAAAAGTGCTATTATTATAGCTATTGTTACTTCTGGTTGTCACGATCGAGTATTAGGTATACATGCGAATGTGTGTTTGTTTGTTTGTTTGTTTGTTTGTTTGTTTGTTACGCTACGGATCGTTATAAAATGATGCATACACTTTCTCAGGGGTACAGAAAAATACATATTATAATTATATTTTATTAAGAAAAGTATTGTTCTAGATGTATAGGCCAAAGCTGTATTAACGCGAGTGAAGCCGAAAGACCGAGTGAGGTCAAAACTTAGTAGAAGTTATTTTTGTTTATAAAACATTTTATGATGTACGGATAAGTAGTTAAGACGTGAAAGCTTAACAGACAAATAATATATAATAGTAGTTATAATAAAGAAACAATTCTGTAAAAAAAAATAGTTCCATAAAAAATAGTTTGGCAGTAGTTTGATTCACGTTTTAATCCGACTAAATCCATTGTCCTAGTTATAGGATGAGAATGCGGTGTCACAGGCCACGACCCACAATTACAAAACCGAAACAAACAGAACGGATCACTCACACACACGTCTCCCATTGCATCGGTTTTAATTGTTTCGCGCCTTCATCATACCGTTTGAATGAGTCTATGAATCGAGTGGCCAGGGACGTGCGTATATACGTCATACTATTTATAAATCCATTGAAATATTGTTTCATGAACGAATTTGCACCGAACCCGTGTGGTGGATTGCGAATCGTATCACAAATCTTTCACTGAAAGGCAACATACAACAGTCGGATAGAGATTATTATTAAATTGTCCCTACTTTTCAATACATATTTTAAGCATAATAGTTTTATGTAAATGTCAATAAATCTATCCAAACTTATAATAAGAATGTAAATCTAATTTGTCTGTACTTTTTTGATTTTCTAGGAATAAGTAATACAATGAATTTCAATCATTTTTGAAAATGTCTGTATGTCTGTCTGTCTGTTTGTATGAACACGCATCACTGCTAAAGTACAGGGTTCACAATAAAACCTCAAATCACAAATCATAAAGCATATCTTCGGGAGTAACTAAGTCTTTATTTTATTAAAATCGGTCCACTATATCAAAAGTTATTGTAATTTGAATGACGGCTCGAGGTAAGTATGAGAGAAGAGTAGTAATCTATACTAATATATAAAGCTGAACCGTGTTGTTACAAAAAAGTTAAATACGTATTAAATACTTGGTTAAAAAGGTTTTGTAATAAATGCACCGCGCTTGCCCGAGGCAAGTTCGCGTTATCCTTTTTCACTAGTCTAACCTAACGTAACCAAAGCGAGACAAAAGAGCAAGATGGCGAACATTCAGCGACCGCGGTGCATTTAATACGAGACCTTTTTAAAGCCAGGGTTTAATACGTATTTAACTTTTTTGTAATAACACCGGAAGAGTTTGTTTGTTCGTATGGTTAAACGGGCTAATCTTAGGAACTACTGGTCCGATTTGAAATTCTTACAGGTTGGATCATTTATCGGGAAAGTTTATAGGCTATATATCATTACGCTACGACCAATAGGAGCGGAGCACCAATGAAAAATATTTCAAAATCGGGGTTTTTTTCCTTTTGAGACCTTCCGCTGCGTGTTAGAGTTAGCTCAAAGTAACTATTCCCCGCGGACAGAAGCTAGTACTAAATAAAAATCAATTGCCAAATGTCTATAAGCTCATCACTTTTGAACTGCTGCACCTAATTGTTTGGTTAGGATGGATGGACATGGCTTATATAAAAGAAAATGTTTGAAAATTTCTACCGAAAAAAAAATCTAGGTAAAAAAATATACATATAAAAAGTGAGTGAGTTATTGAAACAGAAGATATTAGTGAGCTCTTCAATAATACTTGCAAATTGATGTTTGCTTGTTCAGTTGCCAATGTATTTCGTTGCAAAAAGGGAAGATTAGTTTCATTTGCTTTATTAGTACACCCGTGCGAAACCAGGGCGGGTAGTAGTTCCGGCGGGCTAGTATTCCCATAGAATTTTATAATCATCATCAGCCTCTAAAAGACCCACTGCAGGGCACAGGGGACTTCCCGACAGAAGGTATAAAAGCTGTCAATGTCCCGGTATATAGATTCTGTCAATACAGCTATAATTAATAAAAAAAGTATGTATGTACTTATGTACACGCGTTAGAAGTTATACTTCTTTGGCGTAACAAGATAAAAATCTTTTGAAAAATTCTACCTATCGCCTTATTCTACGTTGGTAGAAAAAATGACACTAACAATAGAGAAAGTTGACTATAGCTAACTTCAGGGTGTCGGTTTTTGTGACGGTGTGCGCGCGCATCGTAAAATTTACTCTCATAATTTTCCCCTAAAGCGCTAAAAGAAGTATAACTTCAAAAAGCGTACTCCTATATACAAAGACTAGCAGATCCGTGCAACTTCGTCTGCACCAAATCGGTTATTACCGGTTTCAATTGTATTTTTAAACGCGAAATATCTTAATAAACCTAAATAAGAAACCCGATTGCAGCGACACCTACCGTTTCCAATTGTGAATACAAACTATCCAGGGACTCACTTAAACATATATAACCAGTTGATATGTGAGAAATCTTTTAAAATAAGCCTAGAACCCGTTCGCGGCATCATTTACCGGGTCCAATTAAGATAAAAACTAACCTACATTGGCGATAAATGGAGTTTTGCCGATTTCAATTACTTTCCTTGTGATTAACTATTGAAAATTTATATTTGCCAAAATAAACATAGTCTATAACACTAAAGTATAATATACTTTTCTAACATCAAAAAAAAAATCTAATTCGGATCAGTGGTACCTGGGATTCTCTAAACACGAAACGAAAAAAATACGAAATATAGCTTAAATGTTTAGCTAATATGTCAGCTATAAATAGCACAAAGAAAATTTACCAAAATCCGTAAAGGATTTCATTAGTTACTAATTTTTTACTTTAGTCCGTTATCCTGGAGAAGTCCTTCCGTTTTATGGGACAAAAAGTATCCTAGATGTAACTTTATAATATTAGTTATCATTGTGTCAAGTTTCGTCAAAATAGGTTCAGTACTTTTAGAGTGATACGTGTTCACAGGGACACACAGATGGGCAGACAAAAATTATAAATAAATTATTTTTGGCTTCTATTTTGATAACGTAGCCCACCTCGATTATACGTTTCAACAAATATTTAGTGTACAGTTTTATTATATGTATAATTGTATATAGATAGATTTATCTTAAAAAAAACCTATAAACCGTGACAGAAGTTACATGTAATATATTAGCGAGAATAATACAAAAAATCATGCTTAATCAACTCACGACGCATTTGATAGTGCCATGAATTTACCGAACCTTTTTAGCGAACAGATGAGTACGTTGGTATATCATACAGTTATAAAAATTTTATTAGGCGAAAGAAACAGATGTAGCCTAGTTTTAAAATTTTCACCGAGCTTGAAGTTGGTACTGTAAATACTTTTTTGGATATATTTTTCTATTACTGTTTATTGGGTCAAGAATTTGATAACTCTTAAATGACGTTAAGTTATATTGTAGCCTAAGCGCCAAGCCTGATGATAACTGGCTCTTAAGTGCATGTCCGATACAAAGGTACTTCCAGGTGCTTGGCGACGGATTTTACAATTCGTAAGTGGTAATTAACCGGGCTAAAAAGCCCTGTTTCCATATCTTATGGTTTTATCACGTTGTCTTTCGTCATTAAAGGATTAGCATAATTTGTAGGATTGGACGCGGTATCCCAACACACTACCACAGAGTCACTTCAGTTTCTAATTAATCGACTATGCCACATATAATTATTGCATTTGAACTGTGTACGGTGGGATCTTATAAAAACAGAATACAATTATTTGTTTCTTCATATTAGACTAGCTTTTATTTGTGACTTCGCACGCGTTAATATAGACTTTGCCTATATTTTTATTCATCAGTAACCTTTTACATAAATAAAATGCCGTTGCCGTTGTGCTCGCATCACTCGTAAATTACTGGATAGATTTCGTTCATTTTTTTAAACAACTTTGAAATATTTGTTGCTTATCTAAAGAAAGGAATATCACGACATCTTCATTTAATACAAAGTTATTACAAAGAGGCAACGACTTTTAAAATCCATACGCATTCAGCTATGTGTGAAATACGCAAAGGATGTGGTGTGCATGTGGTACAGAGGACATTGTTTACAGACAGCTTTTGTAAGCAAAATCTTGTTTTAATTTTCTTCCCCTCTGTACGCAAAATATACTTTTAAAATATACTAGCTTTTGCTTGCGGTTTCGCTTGTATGAACGTCGATTTGACCTATTCTTCGGGAACAGTAGTGTCTTTCGGAGTGAAAGATATGTTCTATATATGTCCTGATTATATGTAGGCAAAATTTAATGTCGATGTTGACTAGTTAAGGTGTGAAAGCGTAACAAATATAAACACATTCGCGTTCATAACATTAATAAGAATATAGCAATATTTATTTATCATACTATTTTGTAGTAAAGGATAGATACCTAATTTTTTTCTCTAAATCAAATACAAAAATTACACGGTATAGTATATTTTTTTTTCTCATGCATACCTGTATTCAAGGGTAAAGTCAATGTTTAGGGCGTGAGTGTGTTTTGAAGACGCGCACCTGCGTCTTCCGGTCAAACCAAGTCACTGTCCGTAAAGGACGCTGTCAGACCGTGAAAAACCGTTACAAAATACACTCATTTTAATTACGTTTTCTGATAACGACACTATATATCTAATTATGTTAGTAATGCTACCCATACTTGTGTGTATCGCTACGAAGTTTTCTCTGCGGTCGCAACAAGTTAAGGTGTACGAAGAGATAATCCTAATGCGTTACGAACTATAGGACTGCGTGGCGATCTTCGATCAGTTATTGTTGATCGAAGGTGGCCATAGGTGGCACGATAACTGGGCCTACAGTTTTTACACACATCAAAGGAACTCGGAAACGCTAATCTAGAGTGATTATTAAAATGACAAAGGTGTGCGAACATTATTCTACGCCTTTATCGAAATTTATTTTGAGGTTAGTTTTATAGGTATGGTGGAACTAGCATAATAATAATAATAAAAGTGTTAAATATGTGAAATTTAAATAAAAACGGTTACTATTATGAAAATCAAACCACAATAAATGTCACGACAATTTTACTGCGCTATATGGTTTGATTTATTTATAAAAAGGTCTCTTGTGTAAAATCCTCTCCAATCTTTAGGCCGCTCTGAATATAGCCGTAAGTTCGGGCTATACGTGCTATGATACCAAAATTACTGCAAATGGCTGAAGGAAAAAAAAAGAATTTAATACATATAACTGTTCTCAATGTGTTACGAATTGGATTACGCTTGAAATTAAACTATTTGGTAATCAAAGTCAAGTTTTCTAGAAATTATTGATGATTATGTATTATTTATTGTACTTCACTATTCTGTTGATTGATTTTGTTACGAATATATTTTAATTTGTTATTTAACCTTCGACTGTATTGCTTTGTGATTTGGTTTTGGATAAAACGTCTCGTAGTAAGTGGAGAAATATTATTACATTTACTGGAAACTAAAGAAGACCGTGATGTGAGTCTCGCTACCGAACGAGACTATCAGAATAAAGTAGCGGCCATTAAACTTCAATAGCAACTGACTTATTTAAGAGGTTAAATTCAAAGTTTGGAGAGATGCTGATCAAGTGAAATAGGAAGGTTCCTGAAACACGGTTAACTGTTTTTTTCAGGACCACACCGTATTTCGACAGTCACATATTGTGAAGTATGACTGGATACTAGTCTTGTTACCACGCTGTGTCAGAAAACCGCGTTATGGATTTAAAATCTCAGGACACCTATATTTCTCTGATTTTTTTAAATAACCTCAAACCTATTTTCGTAATTGTAAGATTGAATAAATTTACTTTCTTCTTTAACAGTGCAAAGTGGGATGCAGTCTGTGGCAAGAGGGCTTAGAGAATTCTTGTCAAATTGTCTGCGTAAGTAACTTTAAATATTTCTGTAATTCCAAAGAATAAACTTAAACTAAGTTAACCAATATCAATTTTATCTAATTTTCTATGATTCTACGTTCATTTTAGAACATTGTTTTCAGAATGTGACTTCAGAAACTGTGTTTTCAAAAGAACTGTACTGCGTTATGGGCTGCAATGAAGCATTAAATATTTATTATCAGCAGTTAAGAGGTACTACTGTTTTTTTAATTATATGTATAGTTAAAAGCGTGTTCAACAAACATATCGATTTAATCAGCATGTTTATTTTTAACATTGGCGTAAAAAATAAAAACATTAAACATTCCACATCATTCTTTACTTTCCAATTAGCGTGTATCATTCCATTTAGTGCATTCCATTGTTTCTCTTTACTTTGTACTTAGTTAAAGCTTTGGATATTTTCTATGTATCAGTCTTATTTTAAATTTTGTTAATATTTTATTTGATTATAGCCTTTTATATTGTAATAGAATTACAAGTATATGGGTTATTCAATAATTTTTAATTTTATGGAGATGCATATCGATTATAAATTTTAAACCGCTTTTTAGTATAGCTTTAAGACTCTGTATTTTTCTACATTTAATTAACATAATATTAACCAACATATACCCCCAGTATGTCAATTTTTAATCAAATAAAATCTGTTGAGTGCCTTAAGTGCTTGCCTTAGTAGTTCGGTGAAGCTGTTAAGACCTTGTTAGTTCAATAGCGTAGTCAGTTATAAAAAAAACAAATGTTAATAAATATATACTTAATAACATAACTAAGATAGAGAATTTGTTTAACTAGAGTCCCAGTTAAATATTTTCCTTTTACGATATTTCTTATACACTTTATTATATTCTCTACTTTCATAATAATAATATAATTATACTAGGTAGTAAATATAAGAAATTCAAATTACCGAAAGAGAGATTTCACATTTCATTTATTTTGATTCCATAACAAAAGTACCGTTACCATTTTTTTTTCAAATATCGTGCCAAATTATATTGTTTCACTATTCCTACAATTTTTGAAGCTTGTTCTTTAAACATCGAAAACTATTACAGCTACAAAAGAGTCCTAGGGCTTATTACATTATATTTTAAAAAAAATATAATGTCAAATGGGTAGATTTTTGAATTTCTAAAAATCGTCTAAATTGACAATTAATGTTAAGTACATTTTTGAATCAATTCTTCTATGCATTGTACTAATCTTAAAAGACCCTATTAAGTAAATCTAAGCAATCTAATTTAAGTAATGTAATGTAATGTTTTTAAATGTAATGTAAAAACAAAACATTATTGATTTTATTTATCAGTTTTTGAATCCAATCAGTTAAGACGTGTTACATTCTTCCATCTATCTACGTATGATTTCTACTGCTAAAAGTTTTTATTGAGATAATTACCATGGTCTCCCATGGTCACCAAAGGTCTCTATTTACCATGATATTGAGATTTGTACAGATTAGTTAGTTCGTCATTTATTAGTAAACAATACTTATAATGGCTGAGTACATTCGTGAATCAAATTCTTTATCATCTAAGTTTCCACTGCTCAAAACTACATGAATGCTTAGCTTTACTTAACATGATGATTAAAGTATTTTCTTTACTGTAAGTCTAGAATTCATATTTGTAAAAAAACACTTCTGAAAATTTCAGGGTCTTTAAGACTACACAATAGAATGTAGTACAAAATTGAACCAAAAAATTATCTTGATTGTCAATTGTAGTAGTTTGTAGATAGTTTAATAATTCAAAATTCTATAGATATACCATTAAAAAAAAACATTTTTTTCTCAGCTCTTAGTATCCTTTTTTAAATAAACCCAAAGACTTTTTGTAACTATAACTATACTATATATACTGGTCGATTCGACATGGAATTACCCAAATATTATTGTTTTTAGAGCTTATTGGGACACCTCCAGCACCAGCTCTGGTTGCTGATAGCCTCACAGCTTCATCCTTATCACTTGTATGGGAAGCACCAAATCTGAACAATATAACATACTTGGTACAATGGCGATATGAAGAAATATTGGGAAGCTGGCAATATTACTCGAATACTAGTCACTCCGACAGAACAATAATACATATTGAAAATCTTAGACCATACACAAAATATAGGGTGAGTATATGCAATATCATTTAATAATAATAATATCATTTATTTCAGACAGACATCCATATTTGTGGGGGACAATTACAGGTTTAAAAAATAATAATAAAACAGAAAAATAAATTATAAACAAAAACACAGAACACAGGATATAACATTAAGTGGTAGGTCCGAGTGGAACCTCCGGTGATGGTGGAAATTCACTGTACGACTGCATGTAGCCGTATCCAGCGAGCCAGCATCGGAGAGTCCCACCGGTCCACCAGCGCACGTAGTATTCTGTTGGGGCTGTCACGCGTGCGACGCATGATAGAGGCGCACCGTTTGCGCATGATCGCCGCAAAGCCGTCAATCTCAGCATCCGCGAACATCGCGGAGGCGCTGCAGTGGCGCGGCAGACCCATCAGCACCCGGAAAGCGTTATTATATTGAACGCGCAAATCACTGTATGCCCGCTGCGTATAGTCAACCCACAGGCTGCAAGTGTAAAAGGACTGACAGTACGCTTTAAAAAGCGCAAACTTAACTGTCTCTGTACACCGGGAAAACCTACGGGCCAACATATTGCATCGGACAGACAGCCCCCTACACTACCTATCCACGTCTACATTATCCTTAAGGTCCTCGGTGACCCAGTGGCCCAAATACTTAAATTGCTCGACTTTGTTTAGAGCGGTACCACATAAAGTGAAATTCGGAACGAGAGTATATCGTTTGTTATCCGGCCTGAAAATCATTATTTCACTCTTTCCCACGTTATATTTAAGTCCATGAACCACCGCGTAGGTCTCACAAATTTTCAAGAGCCTTCGTAAAGCACCGATGGAAGGGCTCAGCAGCACCATATCATCTGCGTAACTGATGTTATTCATACACACTCCGTCTATATGACACCCAATGCCGGTGTTGCTGAGCTCGTCAATCAGTCGGTTAACGTACAGATTGAAGAGCGTAGGAGAGGTAAGTCCCCCCTGCCTCACCCCGCAATTCAGTCCGTACTCCTCCGAAAGAGAACCTGCCCACCTTACAAAGTTCTTTTGGTTCTTATACCAATACATAAACAATAACACGATTTCTCCAGGTAGACAAGTTTCATGCCTTAATTTATCCCAAAGAATATCGTACGAAACCAGATCAAAGGCTTTCGATAAATCAAGATAAACAGCATATATTGGGGTCTTTCTACTCGTGTAATACTGCACAGTTTGCTTGAGGCACAGGATAGCACTCTCGGTGGAAAGACCGGGCCTGAATCCAAACTGAGCGTCATTTAGCGAGACGTGTTTGTGCAAGTGCTGACTCAGCAGACTGTCCAGTACTTTAGCGGCCACTGTGGCTAGAGAAATTGGTCTATAATTGTTTATATCGGACACATCACCAGTTTTATTTTTGACGATTGGTACAACTATAGTACGTATTAGTTTGTTAGGCAGGTGGGAGTGGCCCAAACACAGGGTAAAAAACATAGAAAGCACTCTGGATAGGTGTACACCAGCGTACTGCAGGTGCTCGATGCTAAGGCTATCGTGACCCGGAGATTTACCCCTTACCATGCCTTTAATAACCGCAAAAACTTCCTTCGTAGTAAAAGTAACAATACGCTCACCACCATCCTCAGCATCGGGCTCCTGCCGCGATAGCCCTAGGGCAGAGTCCACCTTGAAATAGTGGGAGAACATAGTGGCAATCTCGCTAGGATCTTGCACTCCCGCCACGCTGACGGGAAGGCCCGGCTTATGATTCATTTTATTTATGTTTTTCCAGAACTGTCCGAATTTTTTCTTTGAGTGTAGTTCAGCCGTTATATTCATTTTTTTCTGTTGTTGATTGTTTTGACACCATAATACTGAAATAATTAATTGTAATCCTGCCAAACCTGACCCTGATCCTAAATGATGTATTCTGCTGTAATTAATAATTATACTATAATATTTTTTACGAAAGACGATAATAATCATTCAACTATCTAGCTATCTAAAATATAACAAACGAGCAATGTAATTTTACTTCATTTTTTTCAATTTTGTTTGGTTTCGCACAGAGATCATTTCAAATTAGCAATGTAATTTTACTACATTTTTTTCAATTTTGTTTGGTTTCGCACAGAGATCATTTCAAATTAGCAATATAAAGGGAGAGAGAGGTGATCGTAATTTGATACGATTGACTACTCTTCCCGCGACGCGTTACATGAGCATTATATAAAAGTCACCAAAATTTGTCAGTTACGATTTAGATACAAGTCAGAGAGTCGTGGTAATCTATTTTTTTTTCATGTCATAGGAGGCAAAGGCAAAGGGTGGCAACGCATTTGTGACTCCTCTGGTGTTGTAAATGTCCATGGACGGTGGTGAACACTTAAAATAAGGTGACCCACCTGTTCGGTTGCGACCTATGACATAAAAAAAAATATCTCAAAGTCCGTTAAATGTCTTAAGATTAACAATCATGCTTCACAAAAGTATTCAACGATTTGATAGCAGATTCCTTCTCCATCAAGCCCAAAAGATCGAATGGTATATCCGAAGATTGTCACAAAATATACTTTAGCATTATTTACTAGCTATATGTATAAATTTTATTTCAGTTTCGAGTAGCAATATTCTTATCCGGTCATGGTGGTACAGGAGAACCGGTGTATTCAGCACCATCGGTTGTTATCTCAACGTTGGAAAGTGGCAAACCTAGCTCAGCTCCGACAGCTTTACGAGCGGCTGCACCCGATCCAAGCAGAGTTGCAATTTCCTGGGAGCCTGGGCCATTTCCTAACGGCCCTTTGATTTCCTATGTCCTGAGACTTACTGATACAGAGCCTAACACTAATGACGCTCTTGAGGTATGAAATTTATTCAAATGTTTTGAAATGTAAACAAATTACGACGTTTTAGATACACTCACGAATTTAAAATGAATGCGTGAACTTGTTTTTTTTTATAAGTAAATAAAAAATTTTCCAGGACATGCCAGCGTCAAATAACACATTGTTCTACATGTTTCAAAACTTGGCTCCAGCTCGTGAGTATGAAGTATCAGTGTCTATGAGGAATGCTGTCGGTGAGGGTCCTAGAGCGTATGTCAGAGTTTCAACACCCTCTCTGCCAATATGTAAGTAAACCTTGACTTTTATCTATTTATATTTTATCTTCTATTCTCAAAAAGATTATATGCAGGTGATATTTTGTGCTATATCTATCTATACATATAATAAGAATGTATATGTAACGTTTCTGTACTTTTTCGATTTTCGAGAAGAAAAATGTTGCTGGTATCTAGGAATAAGAAATAGTATACATTTCAATCATTTTTAGAAATGTGTGTCTGTCTATTTGTATGAACACGCATCACTGCTAAAGTACTGGGTTCACAATAAACCATCAGCAAGACAATCGTTAAGCATATCATCCTTGGTAGTAACTCAGTCTTAGTTTAATTAAAATCGGTCCACTCTATCAAAAGTTATTGTAGTTTTAATGATGACGCGGCGTAAGTACGAGAGAAAATTAGACAAGTAAATGAACCTAATAGATTCAGGTGTTTTTATTAGTCATTGTTTTTTTTACATTAGGTTCCACGCGGACGGAGTTGCGGGCAAAGTTGTAATTTATAAAATAAACAAACTTAAATACTTAATGTTGGAAACAGGAAGGATAGAATGATAATCGTCTTTAACCCTTAAAGACATTGCATATAGTTGTGAATTGTCTACATTCCATTTTCATTTAATTGTATTCAAAAACCTGATTATAAACGTTTCCGAAAGCATGTTAAAACCTTTCATGTGAAAGAAAAAGTTGACATTACTGTTGGCGGGAAGTTTTTTGTTGTTGTTATTTCAAAATTCAAAATAAAAATCATTCATTTGAGCGTTAAAGAGAGCACCCGTAAAAAGGGTGTATTTTTATCTATTGCCGTTTTATACCATAATCCTGCACTTAATAATATTAATACATATTTTTATAGCTGTTCCAAGTCAACAACCAGTTTTAATTTTGGGCGGAGAACACAATATTCTAGCTGCTCCAGTTAATGACATGTTTTCCGATCCTGTAGAAATATACAGCACTGAGCACGTAATTACTGGTATGTAGTATTTGCATTTATAATTCCCTGATTTAAAAGTGAATAAACTTTATTGAATTTACGCCTGAAGAACCATTTAAATGAATGTTAACGGTTACCAACATCTCGGAAAACATCGCTGAAATTAAATAGAATTGGTGAGAAAGTCGATGTAGCTTGTAATTAAATATATTTTTGCTATACAACTTTATACACATAAAACTGGATATACTCGTATGTAGTATTTTGTCATATCAGTGAATAATTATATAACAAACAAAACTGTCTATATTTGGTTGCCATTTTCCTACGAACCATGATCTTTTAACAGTAAAAATTATAATATATCGTCTACCAAATAGCTAATTTGTTTTAGTTTCCGACTATTTCACACTTGTTTTACATATTATTAGAAATAGTTTGTTATGAGACATTTTGTATTCACAAATCTATACTAATATATAAAGCTGAAGAGTTTGTTTGTTTGTTTGTTTGTTTGTTTGTTTGTTTGTTTGTTTGGTTGAACGCTATGATCTCAGGAACTACCAGTCTGATTTGAGAAAGTCTTTCGGTTTTAGATTTGTCATTTATCGAGGAAGGCTATAGGCTATATATCATCACGCTAAGACCAATAGAAGCAGAACACCAATGAAGAATGTTTCAAAATCGGGCACTTTTTTCCTTTTGAGAGATTTCGTTTTTGTTTGTTTGTTTGTTTGTTTGTTTGTTTGTTTGTTTGTTTGTTTGTTTGTTTGTTTGTTTGTTTGTTTGTTTGTTTGTTTGTTTGTTTGTTTGTTTGTTTGTTTGTTTGTTTGTTTGTTTGTTTGTTTGTTTGTTTGTTTGTTTGTTTGTTTGTTTGTTTGTTTGTTTGTTTGTTTGTTTGTTTGTTTGTTTGTTTGTTTGTTTGTTTGTTTGTTTGTTTGTTTGTTTGTTTGTTTGTTTGTTTGTTTGTTTGTTTGTTTGTTTGTTTGTTTGTTTGTTTGTTTGTTTGTTTGTTTGTTTGTTTGTTTGTTTGTTTGTTTGTTTGTTTGTTTGTTTGTTTGTTTGTTTGTTTGTTTGTTTGTTTGTTTGTTTGTTTGTTTGTTTGTTTGTTTGTTTGTTTGTTTGTTTGTTTGTTTGTTTGTTTGTTTGTTTGTTTGTTTGTTTGTTTGTTTGTTTGTTTGTTTGTTTGTTTGTTTGTTTGTTTGTTTGTTTGTTTGTTTGTTTGTTTGTTTGTTTGTTTGTTTGTTTGTTTGTTTGTTTGTTTGTTTGTTTGTTTGTTTGTTTGTTTGTTTGTTTGTTTGTTTGTTTGTTTGTTTGTTTGTTTGTTTGTTTGTTTGTTTGTTTGTTTGTTTGTTTGTTTGTTTGTTTGTTTGTTTGTTTGTTTGTTTGTTTGTTTGTTTGTTTGTTTGTTTGTTTGTTTGTTTGTTTGTTTGTTTGTTTGTTTGTTTGTTTGTTTGTTTGTTTGTTTGTTTGTTTGTTTGTTTGTTTGTTTGTTTGTTTGTTTGTTTGTTTGTTTGTTTGTTTGTTTGTTTGTTTGTTTGTTTGTTTGTTTGTTTGTTTGTTTGTTTGGTTGAACGCTATGATCTCAGGAACTACCAGTCTGATTTGAGAAAGTCTTTCGGTTTTAGATAGTTCATTTATCGAGGAAGGCTATAGGCTATATATCATCACGCTAAGATCAATAGAAGCAGAGCACCAATGAAGAATGTTTCAAAATCGGGCACTTTTTTTGCTTTTGAGCGATTACGTTATTATTATATACGTTGCCATGGTAACGTGGTAAGTTTCTATCGCAAACATTTTCGAAGTTTATTTTGTTTTCCTATGGAAAAAGTTTATACTACTTTTATTTCTAATTTTTTATTTGTTCTCTATTACGTATTATAAAAATAAAGTTTATGTATGTACAATTAAAATAACAACTTTTTGATGAATGGCTAAGGCTACAAATGAACAAAAAAAATTTCTTTATACTTTGTCTATATTTTTATATTAGTATATTTCTCTGTTTGTTTGTTTGTTGCGGGTAATCTCCAAAACGGCTGGACCTATATTTACGGGAATTTTACTTTTTACTGCCAGATAGTCGAAATTATAGCGGTTGACATGTTCTATTTTATTTTTCCGCGGTTTCGTCCGCATGGCTATTTCCAAAATGGTTGGACCTATTTTCACGGGGTATTTACTGGTAGATAGCAGACCTTATAAAAAGTAATTTAGGTTTTTTATTCGCCTTCGGCCGCAGTGGAATATCCGTAATGCTTGAACTGATTTTCACGGGACTTTCACTGGAAGATAACTCACCTTATAAGAAGTAACTATTTTATTTTGTTTCTCAAGACTTTGTCCGCAATATCCTACTATCTCCTAATTGATTGGACCGACTTTCACGGGGCTTTTACGGGCAGATAACTAGCGGGCTCGGAAGACGTTGTCGCGCCCGGATAATAGAATGAAAACTTTGACAAATTATACCTAAACCTTCCCCATGAATTATCATTCTATCTACTGGTGAAAACAGCATGAAAATGGTAGTTTTTGACTTTATCGCGAACAGATAAGCTGACAGAGGACTTTTTTAACCGACTTCGAAAAAGGAGGAGGTTACTATGTTCGGTTGTATGTATTTTTTTCATGCATGTTAATCGATATTTTAGTTAATTATGAACCGATTTTAATGATTCTCTTTTTATTTGAATTGGTACACTATGTAGTGATTGACTGCTACGTATGTATTAGTCCATGTGAAATTGATGACGTGAGACGTGTGCCTTATTGACTCCAAGAATAAATATACATAATTGAAAGTATATATTTGTATGTAATATGAATTATATCATCTTTTTGGTCAATTTGGCTGCCATATTGTCTTATTTACCACGTTTGCTTCTACATAACTCAGTTATTATAGCAACGTATAAGAATAACTTAAGTATATCGACAATACGGGCATATTATATCTATCTATAAAATAAAAGATTTAAGATATATTGTTCGATAATGTATAGCTTATAATTTTCATTACTTTCTTATATAGTGTTAGTGAGTACTGAGTTTGGTATATAGTAGGTTGAAGTTCCAGTTATGTTGCTGATGATAAATCCCATCCCACTCGATATACTATTTGTATTCATATATCTAATGTACACGTTACATGTTACAGTTGGCGTGAGTGTCGTAGTTACAAATGTTTTTGAAAAAACTTTTCTGTAATGTACACACCCACTCACAATTTTCCATTTCTTTAATACATTTTTTAAAAAGCGCGTGCGGAGCCGCGGGTAACAGCTAGTATAGTATAAATTCCTATCTAATATTCATTTTTTTTATAGTAGCACGGCAAAATGACTGCACTATGCCTGATGGTAAGCACAGTACAATCCACAAAAAATGACAACCACCGAGTGACATACTATCCATCGCCGGTCGCCGCTGTCATGCCGGCCTGCAAAAAGCTGGATATGCACAGGCTGATCCCGAAACGCGACCCGCAGAAGCGAATCACTATGACGGGCTTTTTCGCCATTTATATGGTGGTTGCGACCCAGTCAGGCTGTGAAACCCAACCACCCCGCTTTCGGCTTAGGAGGAAACTTATCAAAACTGGTTTCAGAACTGTGATCCTTTTGATTTTGGTTGTAGATAGATAAACTGCAGTGACAAGTTACGCCAGATAACTACTTCATAACATGAATAGACTATTCTCGTAAACTACTAATCCGATTCTGAAATTGTTTCCTCTGATAAGAAGCTAAATTACCCCGTAGTATTTGGCTATATTTAATTTTTAAGTTTTATACTATAATTAATACGTATGAAGTCACAAAAATCGCTAGTTACATACTAAAATTATATTATATATTCTTAGAATTTAGTTTTTATTAATTTACTATGTTACGATGACAATTTATCTGGTTAACATTGTCTATTTAATAAATAAAACTAAGCAAGATTGTCATTATAAAACTTTTATTAAATATTTACAGGAGTCGGCTTGGATATATCGAGCAACTTTCTTTTCACCTCCGTCTCTAACGGGTTCGTTTATCGTAGCTCTTTATCCAAAAAGAGTGTCTCAGAACCTATACTCACACCAGAGAACAGTTTTTACAAGCCGCTAGACTTGTCCGTAGATTGGTTAAACAGACACCTATACGTTCTCGGTGAAGTTTATTACACAAAGGAAAGTTCATCGAATTTAACTTTATTTTCAAACTGGGAGATAATACGGTGTGACTTTGATGGGAAGAATCAGATTGTCGCTTTGTCCGGATTCAATTCGCGTCCAATACATTTCGAAGTGGATGCTTATAACGGGTTAGTTTTTATATCATTGTTAACTTTCATATTTGAAAACTATGTATTATTTTGAATTAAGCAGTTTCTTATTTAGCAGTTTAATATTATTGACACCTGTATATACATACACACTACAGACAATTAATTATAATTATCATAAAATAGAGATATCGCAGATAAAACTCGTAATGATCACAATTGACCACGTGTGTCAACCTTTTTCAAGGCATCCTTTAAATTTATATTAGAAATT
The DNA here is from genome assembly GCA_015888305.1 of Antheraea pernyi. NCBI lineage: Eukaryota > Metazoa > Arthropoda > Insecta > Lepidoptera > Saturniidae > Antheraea > Antheraea pernyi. The sequence continues at coordinate 230,942 of MU162727.1, forward strand.
AGTTGCCGATCCAACTAACGCGGAATAATTATTTACTATATATATGTCCTTAGTAATAATACCTATGAATTCGTTTTATTTTACAAATCTTAATTTACATTTCGATTGAAATTGTGAAATTATTGAAATAATACTTGCAGATATTTATTTTGGGCTTTACGTGGTTTGGAACGAGGTGGGCTGTACAGACTTGATTTAGCAAATATTTCAAATGGAGTTCGCCACGATGCACCTCCAGAAGTAATCGTTCGCGATGCACACCTAGGAGCATTTACTGTGGATCATGCTGACTTTAGAATTCTAATTGCTCATCTTAAACGTAATACTGTACTGGCTGTTTCCTTAGACGGGTAAGTGTTTCCGTTTTTTCACTTATATCAATTTCATCTATATTTATAATTATATATAAACAAGGAGACTTTAACAAAAAATAAAACCATCCTCAAAAATATACCAGAACGTCTTTGCATCTTGCATTGTCCTAAACTCACTAATAGCTCAATAACAATTTACTTTACAATACATTTACTTTCATATTTTGTGGAATTCTCTGGTATGCTGCTGTCTCTCTTCTACTCGGATGCATCGGCCAATGGAGTGGAAGAGAGTTAGACGCGTCACAAGCCGAACGCTTTGGCCGATCGCGTCTATCTATCGCTTGTTCCGCGCTCTCGCTTGCACGCTCGGCTCAGACGGAACGTGACAATGAGTCATGTTTCTCGTGCATGCAAAAATATATAATTTAACTGGTAAAATCTTTCATGTCATCTCTTAATATTGTTTCAGGCGTGAAGTAACAGATTTTAGAACTAACACTCAAACGCCCATGTTCCAGTCGACACGTTCGATAGCATACGTAAACGGGTTGTTTTATTGGACTAACGGGAATGAGATGTTCACTGAAGAATACTATGCCAGTACTGACAGCTATTTTCATAACGAATATCCATTATCTTACAACACGAATGTGATAAAAACTACGCAAGTTTTGGTGGCATTAAGAAGTTGTCAACCTATCCCAGTACCTGTGAACCCTCCGCTTGGGGTCCAGAGTGTAATGGGGATAAACAGAGCGAAGGTTTCGTGGTCGCCGCCTCACTTACTAGGTCATCAAGGCAGCGGTGCGTGGCAGCAGTGGACGTTCCATCTACAACTGACACATGCAAATAACGGAGATGTAATCGACATGTTAGTTATTCATACAGCTGATTTCTTAAGACCCAGTTCTCAAAATGGCGTACCATGCTTATAAATCTAGCCAATGTTTTTAAATTATAATTTTACATTAACTTATTTTTTTTATTATTCAACTCTTTCAACAGTCTCTTGTCCAGTGCATTATAAAGTCATTCTTCTATATGGAATTTAAACCCTTCTGGTTTTGAATATTCTAAAGATTAAAGATATATAAAAGTATCGTTTAATAGAATTATGTCATTTCATTTTCAGAAAGAACATAAGTGATTCTTTGTACGTAGTCCACAATCTGAAGCAGGATGCTGAGTATGTAATTAGAGTCGCAGCTATTACTGAATCTGGTTCAGGTACGAATTTTATGACAATAGCTAATATCTTTTTTATATGTATACTAGCGGGCCGGGCAGATGTTGACCCGTCCTGATTATTAAAAAAAATTGACAAATTATCAATTTATATACCAAAATCTTCCTCATGAATCACTTTATCTACTGGTGAAAACCTTATGAAAATCCGTTCAGTAGTTTTTGAGTTTATCGCAAACAGACAGACGCGGTAGGGGACTTTGTTTTATATTATTATCTTATTATATAAATAAAATGGTTGAGATTTGCCGTTGTGCGTGCCCTATCCAAATACTCTATATATAATGGATACATTTCGATCATTTTTTTTTTTATTTGTCCTGAGTTACTTGGCGCTTATCTAAATAAAAAAGAATTATCGTGATGGTTTAATCTAATATGGACTTATTCTAAAACTAACCTTATTAAAAAACTACTATTTATATAATTGCTATTTGATCAGCAATGTGTTTTTGTTGTAATGAAGAAGTGAGCCAAACGGTGTGTGTGGTGCTTATGTTATTTCCTCACTACATAAAATATATTGTTAAGATAATAAATAACGCAGATAAAGTTGTGGGTATCCGCTAGTAATTAATAATAATGTCGTATTTCATTTCAATTTTACCATAAACACTACCGAAATCCCGAAAATATTGGCTATTGCAGGTCCTTGGTCTTCAGAATTTATCGGCAGAACTTTGTCATCCTCCCCGACAACTTTGCATAGTACTCTACTATGGTCTGGTCCCGATGGACTATTGCAAACTGATTTGACAGGAGAGAATTTACAAACTTTGATACATAGGTAGTATATCATTTGTTACTATAGTTTCGATTTTATATTTTAACTTTTTTCGTTGGCTATAATGGCGATAAAAAAATACTTATTTTTTAACATGTATTATTTTATCACCTTTAAAATACAGGGATCATCTGAAAAACTTTCATATCACCGATATATCCTGGTATCGTGATAAGTTGTACTTAGTGACAAATACCTCGAATGTGTTGTGGTATAACACTACATCTCATGAAAAGGGATTGATGCCGAATATGGAAAACGTTGGAAGCTTAGCCGTCGATTGGGTGGGAAAGAAAATTTACTGGTCAAACCCAAAACAACAACTGGTGAGGATCGAATTTTATCTCATTAACAGAACAAGCATGAAGCAAGTATTTTACAGTAACATATTAATGATACGGACTTAATTTTCGATAAAAAAAAAACGATTTCTTTTACAGATAACTCGAGGTAACTTTGATGGTTCGAACAGAGAACCCGTTCCAATAGTAACTGTAGCTAAGGAGTTAACAATAGATTCATTAGGGGCCTACATTTATTGGAATACCGGACACGCTGTAGAAGCAGCGAGGTTAAATGGCGAGAATAAAACAGTGTACTATCCAGCGCAATTATTTAGTGGAAAGCAAGGTAAAATATAAAAAAAAAACGAATATTCAAGTAAAATTTTGTTTTAATAGGATGCAATTTATATAATACATTTATAATTTTAGTTATGGGTCTCACAGTTGATCTCGATAAGAAGTGGTTATATTGGTTGGTCAGGAGCTACGATGGGTCTGAATTACATAGAGCCCTCACGGCTGATAAAATATCACACGGTATTACTGAGGTAAATATTTTTATTTCACACCTTCATTCACATATTCATCTTACTTTTTAACTGACTTCAAAAAGAGGAGGTTCCTAATTAGTTTGCATTTTTTAAATATTATCTCAGAATTTCTTCATTTGTAACTTGTTTTGGAAAATTATTTTTAGTGGGAAATTTTTAAAATAGTTTCCATTTTAATTTCATTACCATTGGAGTCTGGTCATTAAAGATACACCAAGGAACTCTTGAACATCGAATTGAATATTTATAGTGCTTAAAGTATTGGTAGGTTTATGACAATCCAAAACTAGGCAGGTATCTTTGATCAAGGCAGTTAAGGTGCTGATGTTTAAAGTAGGTTTTATTGTCTTTTTTTTTCTCGAACTGACTACGCTATTGACCTAGCAAGGTCTTAACAGCTTCAGGTTTTATTGTCTATTATTTACTATCAACTGAATAGGAAATAAAATATAATAGGAGAATAGAAATTACTACGGAATATACCAAACTTCACACGATATTTCTTGAAACTAAAAACGCACCTGATGATATAAATATTTGGATAAGAATGAAGAATTTTTTGCAGGTTTCTGGATCTTTGATTACTCGTCTAGTCGGCACAGCTACGCTTGGTCCTCTATGTTACTTCAGCGATCGGCTAGTGTGGGTGCAGGACGCGTCTCGTGCTGTCGTGTCTGACTTAACAGGGCGATACACAGCCGAGCTTGTGCCTAGAGTACACGTCATAGCTGTCAGAAACCCTATGTTACATGCAAATAGTGGTAAGATATAACTTCATTTAAAACCATTAATTGTAATTGCTCTTAGGTATAACTATTCGTTGCTCATTAAAAATAATGACAAAGGGTCGTCAATCGAAACAATAGAAAAAGCAAAGAATTCGTTGTTAAGCACCTGTAAGTATGTTTCGACAGCCGCACGTATATACCACTCCCCTATAGGTTTACGATGTTTACCGTGTTAGACCACATCGTCATTTAACATTAGATGAGGTTGTGCTCTAATGCTAAAACCAATAAAGTATAGAAAAAGTAGCTAAGACCCGTGTACGAAAAATTTGTACGAATGTATATATGTAAATGTAAGTATGTACGAAAAGATCCTATGACCATTCCATCGAAAAGGACTATTCCTGTACCGATACGTTCAGTAGTTTTAACTTGATTGAGCTTCAAAGAACTGTACTTTAATTATATGTGTACAGATAACAATCTATAACCATATACAGATTAATATACAAATGAACTCGACGAACGAACGAAGATGAGGCGTTTTGCGTGCGAGTCGATTCGTGCGTAGACACTCGCGCGTTCTCTTTTTTTTCGAACTGACTACGCTATTGGCGTTATTAGGCCTTTACAACTTCACCGGACTATAAGCGTTCTCGAGATACTGGAGCTACATATATCCCGTGCAGATGGTGCGGCGCGTGCAGTCCGGTGAAGCTGTAAAGGCCTAATAAGGCCAATAGCGTAGTCAGTTCGAAAAAAAAAGTGCGGCGCGTTTCCTAACTCGCGCATAAAATACGTGCAATGAGTGAGACTCTCGCCTTGCGCGTACGACGCGCGAGTGCAGCGCTCCTCGAGATACTCAGAACCCATTGCTGCGTCCAGTACTACGTGCAAGTCGACATAGTTGTCAGTCGTCTATCCGTACGACGTATCCCGACGTATGTGACGTTTCCTGGGGTAAAAACGCGCGTAAAACGCGGTATCTGGGAGAAATATGTTCTGAAGCGCGCGAGTCGACTCACGCGTAGACACTCGCGCGTTCTCGAGACACTGGAGCTACATATATCCCGTCCAGATGGTGCCGCGCGTTTCCTCTATCGTGCGTAAAACGCGTACAATGTGCGAGACACTCGACTTGCGCGTATGGCGCGCGAGTGCAGCGCGCCTCGAGATACTCGGGCCCCATTGCTGCGTCCAGAGTACTACGCGCGAATCAGTGGCAATTCGACATCAGTCTATCCATACGACGTATCCCGGCGTTTGCGACGCTTTCTAGGTTAGAAACGCTGTATCTGGACGCAATATATTTTGAAGCGCGCGAGTGGAATCGCGCGTAAATCGTTTCAACTGGCTCTTAATAGTAAACGTAAGAGCAATTCAAGTGCACTTATAAGTGTGCTTCGGCAGATGCATTTGTGAGAAAATACCTCTGGGCTTAACATGTTACCATCTGTAGCCGTATCGTCAATTAGCTTCCTTAATTAAATTACGGGTGTTAATTAGGTAAACTAAAAGCGAGTTTTGAATTTTTGTAGTATACAAATTTGTAGCAATAAATATAAGCGTACGTTTCGACATACTGGTAAAAAAATTACCATACAAAATAAATTGTGAATTATAAAGATTCCGTCTAAATGGAAATATTTCCTGTGTACATTTCAGAATCTTTAATCGCTATACCGGAGACTGTAAACTCCTCGTCGATAGTGTTGAGTGGTGAGTGGGATCGATTCGATGTTACCTGGGCTCCAGTACAACGTGTCAATGTGAACAACAGTCGCGTTTATTACGACATCAGCTTAAACTTCCTCGGACAACACAAGATTGAGGTTTGTTACGATCTTAATATGCATTCAATGAAATTCAATACGCAAACAATGAAAATTGTATAAGAGTTAGGTCATTGAACTATTGAAGTTTTCTTTTGGCGCGTTAGGGAAAAATGATGAGAGTAAATTTTTACGATGCGCGCGGACACCGTCACGAAAAACCGACACCTTGAAGTTAGCTATAGTCAACTTTTTCTATTGTTAGTGTCGTATTTTCTACAAACGTAGAATAAGGCGAAAGATAAAATTTTTGATTTTTACGCCAAAGAAGTATAACTTCTAACGCGTGTACATAAGTCCACACACACTTTTTTTTGGTTTTCAATGGTTTAACAATGGGAATTATTGTAAAGATACTTTGTGTACATCTAACTTAAACAAAATTAAAGTGTAACTCATATTTAGACTTCAACAAGAAAAAGCTTTATATTTATTGCATTGATACAATATTATTTATTCAGACAACATTTGTTTTTTAGACAAGTGAGTATCACTCTTATACAAAATTTCGTAGAAATTATTGATTTAAGCTTGAAAAAGAAAAAAATCGTGTAACCTAATTTAAATTGAAGTAAATCGTTCGTGTGTTGCCGGAAAGGCCTACATATGTAATAAATACCGATAGTAAATACACAATGTAATATATAATAAGGATATTTCGTGGTATCCAAGTAGTAGATAAAATAAATAATCTGTGTGCTTATGACCACACGGTAGAAGAGAAAACACGTAGTTGATAACGACAGAAACCGAGTATGCAAGACGCTTCACTCTCGTTCACAGATCAATGCGTCTAAAGAAATTTTCACTCTGACAATATAGTGGTTTTGTGTTTATATCATTATTTTTAGAAAACTGTAGAAACGTCGCGATTGGAAGTAGTGTCGCGGCTCGTGGCTCCGTACAGTGCCGTGGAGGTGACGGTGCGCGCGCACACGCCGTGGGGCGGCGCGACTCCGGCGCAGGTTGTGTTGCGTTCCCCGCAGGCTCCCCCGCCCGCACCGCCTTCTCCGCGTCTCTACCTACAACCTACAGTTAGGTAAGACTATTGCGAACTGAAACTTCTCATGTGCGGGCTTTGAAATTCTAATCATCAACCTTTTTGTGTGACGAAGAGTGATGGTATGAAAAAAGTATTATTTCCAATTTTGGTATATTGATAACTATTGTCCCAGCGGACGTTGTCCTGTCGTGATAATAAAAAACCTTCACAACTTATATAACTAAATTTTCCTCATGAATCATTTTATCTACTGGTGAAAATCCGTTGAAAATCTGTTCACTAGTTTGAGTTTATCACGAACAGACAGACAAAATGGCATACGTGGCAGAGAACTTTGTTTTATAGTATGTAGTAATCTCGTCTTATTTTACTTTATATTTTGTAATAATGGTGACATTTTTTACGTGATATGGTTCGGTTTTTGTTCAAGAGTGAAATGAATAGAAATGAATACCTCGGAACATGAATTCTGAGTTACAACAAAAACTCCCTGAAGAGTTCCAATAAGGGGACCACCACCTTGTTAGAACATTGAAATAGTCACAAGACGCTTGTATTAATTATATTCGACAATGACAGTAATATTATGATGTATTCGTATGTATAATATTCGGGGGTGTCAGGGGTGTCGAATAACATCTAAGACTTGAGACATCCAAGCCAACCTCACCTGCACGTGCACCGGGCTGAATAACGAACGAGGCAATGGCGAAAGCGGGGTCGTAAGGTTTTACAGCTTGACTGGGTCGCAACCACCATGTATATGGCGAAAAAGCCCGTCATAGTGATTCGCTTCTGCGGGTCGCGTTTCGGGATCAGCGACGACCGGCGATGGACAGTGTGTCACTCGGTGATCGCCATTGTTTTTGGATTGTAGCGCAGTCATTTTGCCGTGCTACAATAAAAAAAATGTAGTATGTTGCTTGAAAAAAATATTTAATAAACAAATGAAACGAAAACGCTTGATAAACAGAGCACAGAAATGAATTGAACTGTTTTATCTTCGTTATATAATTTTTAAATTATAAATATTTTCAATGGTACAATGTTATAATTAAGTGTTACGGCTTATCAGTATGTATTTTGATAATTCTCGCAGCGGAGGTCCGTCAGCAGCAATATTCCGATGGAACAGGCCGGCTCGTGCGAATGGCGTCGTGCGCGGTTACGAGGTCCAGTGCTGGGCATCTAGTGCTGGACGAGCACGAGTGAAACCTTCGGAATGTTATGACAAAAAACTCGAGCCAACTCACACACAACTCGTACTCAAGAATCTACTACCCGCTTATACGTACTTTTTCCAGGTGATGTTAATAACGTATATCTTGTTCACAATTATTTTCGAGAGTGAATAAAAAAAAATGAGTAATATATATCGTGGCAATGCTTTGCTGCACTGATAACGTGTTTGGACACCGCTTGAAGTCTTACGACTGAGTAGCTTTCGGTGAAGGAAAACATCATGTTGGAACCATAGTATAGTGGTACGGATTTTGATGTGAAACATCTATAGGCGCGGGTATACCTGATTTTGGCTTGAAGCGACGCGCGTGGCGACGCAAAACACGAACTTTGCACTATTAACGAAATACTCAAAAACATTTACAAACCTATCTGTATAAAATATAAGTTTCAAACTGTTTTGTCGGCCATTCGTTATACTAGTGTTACGCGGCACGCGCCGTCGACCTAGCGCCCTTTGATAAATGCCGCTAAACAAACCGCGCCTGCGCCTTATTGAATATTTGTATTTTGTATTTAATAATAATGAATATTTATGTAATTAGAAAAAACAGTCATCATTTTATGGAACAAATGTGTAATGCTTTATATTTTCATTATATTTCCATTTCCTTTCCCCTTCCCTATCCCCTCTCCCCGTCCCACTCCCCCTCTCCCGAACACAAGCTGGCAACGCACTTGCGACTCCTCTGGTGTTGTAAGAGTGTATGGACGGTGGTGATCACTTAATATCAGGTGACCCACCTGTTCGTTTGCCTCCTATGATATAAAAAAAGCTCAGTCTTGTCGTAATCTGTTCTTATAGGCATATAACTTGTACAGAACAATTTCGACGTTTCACAACTGCCAGGCGTCCCGTGACGCGCCTGGCTAGCTACCACTTTCTAGTTGAAAATCTGTTGTCAAGCACCTGTTGGTGTGTTCTGGCAGCTGCGCTTAAGAATAAGTCCCTCTTTAATCGCGTCTTTATCATTTTAGACCACAACGTCTTTTAACAGCAGATGAGATCGTAATTAAACGTTATAAAGTATAAAAAAACAACGTGTCCATACACGTGGAGAAATTCACACTTCTTTGGCTTATATACAAAGATATAAGGCACAACTGTATAACTCTACCTGTCTTACGTTTAACGCGTAACAAAAATGTTCCCTACCTTGCCATAAGAAGTTTCGCTTCAAAAATCCAATAAAAATACTAAAAAACTCAACCTAAGGGATTATAAATAAAATCTTTAGTGTGACGAAAACAGGTGTGCATCCTGTAGAATAATGGTTTTCTTTCTTGAAGCCTTAATATTGTTATTATCAGAGACAAAGTGAATTGAAAACAAATCATATAACTTATACGCAAAGTATTAACATGTTAAAACTTAAGTTATTAAATAAACACCACAATGAAGAGGAGAACAACGTCAATATTCGCACAATATATCTAATAATTCCTTTTCAAATTAATAGGTTCGAGCTTTCACCGATGCAGGTTTTGGTCAATATTCCGAAGTTGTCTCATCTTCGTCTGAAAACGTGGACCCGATACCGAAAGTGATAATATCATTGCGGGAATTCATAAAAATTATTGACTTAGATTCTGGAGAGAGTGAAATTATTCCTAAGAGTACAGGCACGCCAATCGATTTTGCGGTTTCCATAGAAGAAAATTTTGTGTATTGGGTCAATAATATGGAGGAAGTTTTCTCCTCTAGAATTAATGGCAGTGGGCATTACAAGGTTGGTATATGTGACCAATGTATATAGTAATATTGATTCTAATTTTTTCATACACACTCACGTTCACACTTACACTCATCATACACTTTTTTACACTAATATTCATTTAGTTATTATAACGATTTATTGTTTTTTTACACTAATATTCATTTAGTTATTATAACGATTTATTGTGTTTTTTCTTAATTTTCAAGTTTGTTACTTCTAGTTAATATGTGCTATCATCGATTAAGTCAATCTGTAATCACGTTATAGATTTCTATGATACAGGCACTGCGTAGTTTGGGGCCATAGTTAAGCTTAACGTTTTGTTACCTGATGGAAAGTACGGTACAGTGTAAACATAACGGCGATCGTCTGTGTTACTTACGATCAGCAATCACCATGACGACCTGCAGAAGTGCCTCTGCACGCCTCGTTTGAAGTACCAAATATTGTAAAAAGATGGGTACACACGGGACGGGTGGCGACTCCACACAGTACGAATTTTCGAACGTCTTCATTTTCATCCGAGATGGTTGCTACTCTGAATATATGGAGACGAATACCCGCCCGCGTAGTTCTGTAGTGGAAAGGAAAAAATGGGATGAAGTTAAATCTTCAGAACACTCGACATGATACAAACGATAAAATACGTTCAGTGAGACGTCTCTCTCTCAATGATGTATATCTCTGCGTAACTGAAGCAGTTTCGAGATTTTCAGATTCAAGATTTTAGAAAATAGAGTAAAAGAAAGAAATCGTTGATTAATACGATATAAAATATACAAAAGTTAATAATAACCTACACATCGCAGCATTATGAAAGCGTGCCCAGCTTGTTATATACCAAAGTGTCATAAGAAACACTCCGCTATGACTTTCAGTTAGAAAATAAAGATATTTGTATTTTTGAGATAATGATAAATTTAATTAATTATTTTCTTCCAAATATATTGTTTAGTTAACATCAATCAACGGCTCAGCGACAAGTATATGTATGGATTGGGTGAGTCGCTCGGTATACTGGACTCAAATGGATGGTGACTCCGTTGAAACTTATGTTACTTATAGAGCTGATCTTAGTTCAATCAACACACGCCCTCGCATATCTAAAGTGTTTAGTAGAAAACGACCGATGTACAATATGCAAATCGCACCCTTAAAAAGGTAAACCATATATCCCTCTATATATAATAATAAGAATTTAAATGTAACGTGTCTGTTCTTTTTCGATTTTCGTGAAAAAAATTGTTGAAGATGTCTAGGGATAAGTAATCGAATACATTCCAATCATTTTTAGAAATGTATGTCTGTCTGTCTATCTATCTGTCTGTCTGTCTGTCTGTTTGTATGAGCACGCATCACTGCTAAAGTACGGGGTTCACAACAAAACGCCAACAAGAAAATCGTAAAGCATATCCTAGGGAGTAAGTTAGTGTATTTTAATTAAAATCCGTCCACTCTATCAAAAGTTATTGTAGTTTTAATGATGACGCGGCGTAAGTACGAGAGAAAAGTAGACAAGTAAATGGACTTATACATTCAGATGTTTTTATTGATCACTGTTTTTACATAAACTTCCACGCAGACGAAGTCGCGGACATAGTTTTAAATATAAATGACACTTATAGAAGTTTTTTTTATTTATTTATTTGATTTTCTTTATTTTAAGGTCACTATTTTGGTATGAAGAAAGTAAAGCTAACTATTTGGGATTAGGAACACTAATGACATCACATCTAAACGGTTCAAATGTTACAAGCTTTTTCAAAGATACCGTAGAAGAAATCGACTTAAAGAATAACTGCAATTGCCCAGAAAACCCTCAGATTGCAAGAAGCTTCGTGATCGATATGACTAAAGATGGATATGAATTATACTGGATAGATCCTTGGATAAATAAAATAATTGCGACTGACATGATGGGATGTAAATGTAGAGTGATAGTTGATGCTACAGATTTGAAAAGACATGGTTTCATACCTACGTCCATCACTGTAGATAGTAAATATATCTACTGGTTCAATTCTACAGAAGAAGAAATATATTATACCAACAAAAATGAAAAGTCTAAAATAGACCGTGTAAAGGTTTCTAATGGATATAAAATCGTCTCGTTAGATCCTAGTAATCAAAAATATCCACCAAAAGAGTGTTTATTACCCAAATTACATAATTTACAAGCGAAAATACTATCGAATACTGCTAATAGTATAACTTTAAAACTACCTTCTGTTTATAAACCCGACGATTGTAAACGTTTAGAATATGAATCAACATTGACGGAATACACGATATTCTATAAAATCAGAAAATTACACGATACAGCGATATGCGAGAAAGAATCATGTTCTTTTGTATCCACAACCAGCATGGAAGTCGTTTTAAATGATTTGAAACCTTTTACAAATTACACGGTCATGATGGAAACAACTAATTATTATGCAAAATTACATAAAATAAAACCACTAAATGGTCTGCCATTAGTATTTCAGACGGCTGCAGAAGGTAACAATCATATTTGTCATTAAAATTCAATGCCATACTATATAGAAATATGACTTTAAATATAGTTTTCAGTGTTACATTTAATTTCTGGACTCGTTAGAATCTTTTAAAAACTTCGACACATATCACAATAAATATGGCTGAAATATAACCTTTAATTTTTTAGCTCCAATGCCACCCAAAGATGTAAAAGGAATTGTTTTGAGCCCGGTGTTGGCTTGTATAGAATGGACACCGGAACCAGGATTACAGTATGAAGTTCATTGGCAAACAGAAGACTCAGTTTCACAAACACATAAATCCAAAGGTGTGTTCCTCATCTAATAGTATTATACATTAGTATAAGTGCACTAGACATTTTTATGCATTTATTACATAGAATAAGAATTTCCGTAGCTTATTTTAATAAGTATTCCTATTATAACAAATGTTTTCGACTTCATTCACTGTTACATATTCTTTAATATAAGTATATATGTACATTAATAGTAGTATTATATATTATTCTAAGTACATTAAACAATTTTTTTGCGATTATTATATTATGACTTGAAAATTAATAGAATAGGAAGTTACATAACTTAGTGCAATAGGTATTCCTATTGCAACAATCTTTTTTTGCCTTGATTCACTGTCACTTATTCCTTATTAATTATGCTCCTATGAATTATTATTATTATTATTATTTTTTTTTTTTTATATCATATGAGGCAAACGAACAGGTGGGTCACCTCGATGTTAAGTGATCACCGCCGTCCATAGACACTTGCAACACCAGGGGAGTCCCAAATGCGTTGTTAGCCTGAGTTGGGGAAGGGGAAGGGAAGGTGGGCCTCCGGCGTTCTCACTGACCGAACGAATCGCAACAATGCAAGCACTGTTACTTCACGTCGGTTTTCTATGAGAGAGTGGTACTACCCCGGGCGAGCCGACCCATTCATGCTGAAACCAGTAATAACTTCAGCGTGGCTCTACCACTACTACACTACACTACTACTACTTATGTCTTTAAGTCTCATATAAGGGAGTCATATGTAATTTTTGTGGTTTTACATAGAATTCAATACTATAACCAAGTCCGGAGGTGGAAAGGCAATGTTAAATCGTCTTTCGCCGGACACGCAATATACTGTATGGGTGCGAACGCGATCCGCTCATAGTGCGGAAAGCGCTGATTCGTCGCCAATCCGATTACATACATTTTCTATACCCGAGCCGCTCACACTTAAGCGTGCTACTCCTGACGCCTTACACATCAAGTGGCCACCACCCGTTCCTTACCATTTACAAAGGTAAATATATGTCTTCATTATTTTATCAAATGTACAAAACATAACTTCTAAATTAAACTTGAGCGTAGTTTTATATCATAGAATTTTTAGATTAGTAGAATCTGAAGTTTTAGAGGTTTCTTGATAGTTTTGAAGTGAAACTTCTTTAGGCGCATGAGGGTAAAATTTTTACAGATGTAACGTCACGCAGGTATGCAACGGAAGTTAATTATTAGAACTTTAGATGGCAATTCTGTCGCATAACGTCATTTGCAGTAAACGCAGATTTTTCATCTATTTACAATATTATTAGCACTTATACAGTGTATAAACAGTGAGTTAAATTTATAAATAAACTTTATGAATAAAATTTTATTATTATTTTTATTTTATTTATTTTTCTTTTTTTTTATTTTTCTAAAGTTTTAGATTTGTATAAATATAAACAAGACTTACAAATTAGTTCGCCAAAGAAGTTTCACTTCTGACATGTGTACTTTGTACGCACGCACTTTTTTTTTATTACATTTTTATAACTTACATCCTACTCTCAATTTAGTGGGCACGAGAAGGGACGAGTAATCTCAGCTGGGACAGTTTCTGTGGAGCTTTACAAAAATTTAATTGTTGGAGATTTAATTGAAAACTCCAATATTTAATGTTGTTAACCTTATAAACAGTCCGTTGTAAAGGAGTACGCTTCCTACCATATATCCTTCTTTTAAATGATACAGTTGTTGTTGCGGTTTAAAATGGATTTAAAATGAAAATTTATTCTTTCGTAACTCACGGAGAAATTATGTAATATAACGTAAACTCTTTAGAACGAAACTTAGCTGTGAACTCTTTTGGTTTTAAAGAGCTTTCATTGCAAGGAGTTTGTACCATTACTTTTTTTTGTAACTATTAGATAAACTGTTTCATCAACACCTAACACTTTTCTTTTATTAGTCATATTAAGCGTTTATGATTGAAAAGATAGGTGCCTGGTGTATTCAGTAACCGATATCAACATTTTGTGGAGACACTGCAATCTGAGAGTAATTGCTCTTATCAATAACAAAAGGAAGGAATCTACTTACGACTTTATCTGACTTTCTTAGACATTTCGGCAGTTCAGAGATATAGATGCAAATCTTTTGTAAACAGATAATATTTAGTGATATCTAAATTCGTAATGGAATTGTTGTAGCACTATAAGAAGTGTATCATTATTTTCAAGGTAGATACACTAATTTGTACGTTATAGGTAGTTTCCGTTATACGAATGACGTTATGAAGTTTATACTGTATATCATATTTTATAATATAGATAATTTGATTGGTTTTAGTATAAATGTTCAATATACTGAAGTAACAACTTCCAACCTGGCATGGAAAAAGAGTCACAGAGAGGGCCGCGACGAATGGATTGCGAAAAATCTCAAACCTCGGACTCGGTATCGGTTCCGACTTGAACTACAGTACGCTGTTAATGGATCTTTTTACCTCTGGCCGAACGATGATCTTTTCACGTTTGAAACATTGGGTGAGCATTTGCTGAGATACTAAATATAAATTGTTAAACATGGATATAACTCAGACTATGCTTCTACAATATAAATAGGTCCAAGATAAAGCGGTTCACTACAATTTTGTCCTTTGTTTTTCAACGGGATTTTATAATAATTTTTGTTGAGTTGTTGTTGACGAGCTTCAGTGTTATCAATTAAAAAAATAGGAAATAATTATTCTCCTTAATATTGAAACTTGAAATTCCCGATTAGATGCAATTAAACAGACAGAATTCTTATGAAGTTGGATTGCAACTGCACAACAATCACACCTCTCACGCTATAGTGTCCGGCTCAATTTCCAGGAATAATATATTCAATAGTCATATAGATTTTCCATGATGGACCTTAAAAAAGTTAGTTCTGTTTGAGATTGCTGCAATAATATCTATAAGGCAAAGTGTCCAGCTAACATTCGGTGGACGGTACGCGTTTTGTCTAAATAACTATTCGAAGTATAATTCGATTTTTTTAAAAGCTATAAAATTAAATTTATATATTTGGATAAATTTATATGTTGAGTACCTACAGGTGAAAAATAAATTATAAATTCATTGAAAATTGAAAAAAAGGGTGTGTGTAGTTAGTCCTATTGGTCTAGTGGGTTGACCGGTGATTGATCTAGTGGCTTGACCGGTGGAATATCATTTCGATGTCCGCAGCTTCGAACCCTGGCATGTATCAACGAATTTTTCGTAATTTGCCTACGTATACTAATTTAAATTGGCAACACTATCGGTTGACGGTGAAGGAAAACATCGTGAGGGGACTTGAACCTGAGAAATGATCTTGTAGTACTACTGTATATGGAAAAACTTTTTAAGGTGGTAGAGCCACGCTGAAGCTATTACTGGTTTCAGCATGAATGGGTCGGTTCGCACGGGGAACTATCATCCTCTCACGGAATACTGACGTGAAGTAACAGTGCTTGCATTGTTGCGTTTCGTTCGGTCAATGAGAGCGCTGGAGGCCTACTTCCCTTTTCCTTCCTCCTCTCCCCTTCCCTTTCCCTTCCTTCCAAGTATGTCTATGGACGGTGGTGATCCCTTAACATCAGGTAACCCAACAGTCCGTTTGCCTCCTATGACATAAAAAAAAAATAGCACTGTGATTTCTAAGAGTTTGAAATCGCCAATACGTCGTGGGCTGGCGTGATGGTTATGCCCATACTTTCCTTCGGGAAGAGGCCTATGGCCCTGCAGTGGATCTCTTACATGCTGATGATGATAGTAAGATAGTTGTGATATATTTGTGTTATATAACGATCAGCGGACGTGCCTGGCGCGCCGGGGCCACTGCACGTCGAGACGGTGACGGAGCGAATGGTGCGCGCGCAGTGGACCGAACCCGACGCTCGCGGTTCTCCAGTTAACTTCTATCGCGTCTGGGGCTCTCGCTCTAACCACAGGTATTTATTCCCATTATTTTATCTTTAACATCTATATGTACATGCTACAAAACAACTCAAATGATGGAGTGTGTTCAATAAAAAAAAATTTAAAGCAGTTACATTGTTTCCTTTCCTTACGTCTACAAATTTATACTATTGGAATTATTATGGATTATAAATTTATACAATAGACAATACAATTTTTATCATTAACAAAAAATATATATATATATATATATCAGATACCCAAGATGCACAGACCCGTCTCAAACCCGTCCGCATAAAATGAGTGCACGATTGAGAATTCTGAGCTCATTTCAAATAGTCTCTCGTCACTCGCGTCTTTGGACTTTTTGTTCACTGCTTTGTAAAACAACTTTAAATAACTCGCGTAAGGTTGAATTTGCAAAAACATAAGTTTACAGTAGGTATAACTATAACTACATAGGAGGTATATCTGTGAGTTTTTGGGAACGGATTTGAGAGTTACTTTCATTCGAGACTGTTCATCTTGGGTTTTTATATATCAATATATGTAGCTGTATTATATACAAAAATTATTATAATTAGGCTTTTCCTGCCTTATCAAGTAATTCTTCGAAGTTTTAAAAAGTTATCGCTGCCATAAAGCGCACAGGAAGCCGTTTATGGACCAATAAAAATTGCGGATAAAAGTAGCGTTTACCCCGACTATTGACGATGTGGCAACAGATTATTAAAGAACATAAAGTTATCATAGAAATGCAAATTTTTATCTTGTAGGTTTTTTTTTCCAACTGACAACGCTATTGACCCAGTAGGGTCTTAACAGCTTCACCGGGCTACTAAGACGAGCGATTAAGGCACTCAGCCGATTTTATTTTGACAACTAGCTCAAGAGTGCACGGCACACCTCGGCTTTGGCTGTTGCCTGATACATGCAATTCGCGATCTATCTGAGCTAACCTAAGCTAAGCTAACTATTCATACATATATGAGTTGTTGAAACATATATGTGTACCAAGCATACATACCTCAACAACTCTTATATATATTTCGTATGGGATAATATTCTAAACTATTTCAGTTTGAGAAGGGAAAAAATAAAACCCTTCCACTTCCTTGTGTATGCGCACACGTGTGTGGAGGTGATATGTGTAATGTTGTCGCAGTGATGTAAGATTTTGTGTCACTGTATCGCGCGAGAAACGTACTCAAGGGCTCCACGCCGAGGGAACGGACCTAGGCTTGAGCCGTTTATCTTGTAGGTGTTAGTTAGCTAGATAGGCTTTAAAAATCCTTCCTACATATTGCCTATACCCATATCACGATGTTTTCTTTCGTCGAATAGCTCAAGTATATTACACGCTTCGAAACTAATCAATCAATGAGATTTCCGAATAACCCACCACACAATTGTCTTCGCTAGACCAGAAAGAATATTCATATAAATTTTAATTTCAGAACCAAACACGCAAGTGTCACAAAGAATCTTAGTGAAACACTACCACCGAATCTCCCACCTGATATAGATGATAAAATGAAAATGCACATTATACGTGAAGGCTTGGAACTACTCCATAATGGAACAGGTAAATATTTCATAGTCTAGGTTAACTACGAAGACCTAATTATAAAATATAGTAGTAGGTCGTGTTCTAAGTGGATACACATGTTAGAATTGTTTTCAGTGTTAAATTCATACAAACTAAATTCTTACGTTTTTGTATTTACTTTCATGAGTTTAAAAATGCAATACTGCGTTAAATTTAATGATATATTTAGTGTAATGGAATCAATAACAAAGCTGTTCGAGTTCTAGCTATCACAATTAGTTAGTTACCTTAATAAGTATAGGCTAAGTATTTAATATTGACGGAATAAACGTTCAATGGAGAGATCGTTACAAAGAAACTTTATAATTCTTGGACTAGTATAATCTGTATATATAAATAGGCAAAAATAAAACAGTTCAGTACCTTTTTCTGCTCTGTTTCTCATGCGATTTTACTCTATTTTTTCACTAGCCGTAATTTTATTAGTAAAAAATTTGAAAATAATTTCTTTTTCATACCAATGACAAATCAAAGCTTTTATATATGTCACTATCTGTTATACTTCACGAATCACGATCCTCACGTCTTTACGTCTACACACAATATTTACGCACGATTTGACCATCCTTGATAATGCTAAAATTTAAACAAATAATGAATTATGGTCGAATATCGACCACTAGTAACTTTTAAAAGACGCAACAGTACACAGCAGGATTTATACTGGCATATTATTTGTACATGGCCATAAGTACAGTTTACAACGTCGTTCGTTATAACGAGAAACTTTCTATAACGTAGAAGTGAGTTTAATTTGGTTGGTTTATCACAAAACCATTTATTTCTGGTCTTTCCCTCCGTATAACGTAACGGTTTAAAACAAAAAAATTGCTCAGTCCCTTGTTTACACTGTATGTAATGAAGACGTTATCTCTATAGAAACGTACTGGCTGATTGACGCCGGTGAAGTGCCTAGTGGGTACGTAGTTCGCGTGCAAGCACGCAACGCGCACGGGTGGGGGCCGCTGTCGGAGGCGCGGAATCTCGACGCGTCCTCACTGAAACCCGTGCGTCCGCCCGTACTCACGCTGACACTCGCACTCGCCGCTTTACTAGCTCTAGCGTTAGCACTTGCGGCTGCTGTTGTCTACGGTCAGTAACTAATTTTTGAAATTTAAACTTCCTTAGCCCCATTGTTATTTATAAATTCTATGAAACTGCGGTAATCGCGTGGCAGTATTACGCCCACCAACGTTCCAACCAACCAAAGTTCAGAAACAACAGGCTACTTGATTTAATTCTCAATAATTAACAAGTTGAAAAAGGAAGCGTGACAAAAAAAATAGTGCGTGGAGTCCCTCCGCGCGTGAAGAAGTGAAACTTCGTAATGTGGAAATGAAAATAGGAAGGGATAGAAATTGATTTTTAGTGAAATCATATTGTTTTTTTTAAGAGAATCTTTATTAACATTGCTTACAATTTACAATTGATCGCATCTTTTAATTAGCATTTTCGAGTGGAGAAATATCCAAATCTATAACATTTACAATGGGATTATGATAACTAAAGTAATATACGTAATGTTTGAGTTTTATTTTTTCAATATTTCTTGGAAAAAGTGCATCAAGGAATATTGGACGCTCGCGCTGGCCTGTAACGGGTATACTACGCGCATGCGTTCGAGTGCTACGCATTCACTCTTGCTCTGTCTCTTTCTCTTCCCCCTTAGCGTTAAACGTTTAACACAACCTTGTTGGAAGTAGCATTAGAAGTTTCACTTCAATTATAGCGTAAAACAGGGTTGAGCAGAGTTCTCTGATAGCATATTGCGAGGGAGCGTCGTTGTTGCGCGTGATTTTAATTTTAATTATTATGCTAAATAAAGTTTGTTTGTTGCAGCATATAATCATCGAGCTAAAAAGACTGACATTGAACATCACAATCAGATGAGTCCGCCGAGACCAAGCACTGACATGGAATTGGAGACGTTGAGAAAGATGCCTATAAGACATACAATAAACAAACTTTACAACCCAGTACAAGTAATTATATCTACATTTTTTTTTCTACGCACAAATACACCCAACTAGAATCAGGAAAACACATAAACTGGAACAGAATAAATCTACACCCTTTGCATTGGCGTAAACATATATTTCTATAGCCGATTAGATATTAGCTTACACATTGCTGTTTCCTGCATATGCAAAACGATAGCGATTTTATTCCTTTTGGATTTATTTTGTATCTACTTATGAATAAATCATCATAATAAATTGTCTTTGAACATGCATAATCTCTTTTTCTTTTCACGCTACTGGATAGACCTTCTGGTTCATGAGTTTTGGTGCAATTAATTTGTCCATTGGTTCAATTCTATTTCCTTTCATAATATGGACTATAAGTAAGAAAAGAAAAGAAACCACTGACAAGTGCTAACGATGACTCACTAATAAGTATGGGGATATTTATTTGCAGGACGTACGTTGTCCCACCGATGCGGAACTAGCTAGTTTACCCCCCATTTTTAGAGAGCAAATAACCCTAACTAAATTCTTGGGAGCTGGTGCTTTTGGAGAGGTTTTCGAAGGTGTGGCTAGACAACTTAATGGAAGCGTGACTGATACGAAAGTGGCTGTAAAGGTACTTACATCATTATTATAAATTTATAAATATCTCATAAACATTCAAAGAATAATTTGCTTTACCAGCTTTTATCAGCGGCTTCCGCCTCGATAAATTAATATTTTAAAGTACAAAATTACAAAAGTTAACTAAATTATTGAAGTTATACTTCTTCTGGCGGCTTAGGGAAAAATGGTGAGAGTACATTTTTACGATGTGCGCGCACACCGTCACGAAAAACCGACACCCTGAAGTTAGCTATAGTCAACATTTTGTTTCTTTGTATTTGTTGTTTGTATTAAAACTTTCAACGTATTAAATACCTTTTTTTTTTTTTTTTTTTTGTTTTTTTTTTTAAAAAAGAATAAGGCGAAAGATAAAATATTTGAAAAGATTTTTATCTTGTTACGCCAAAGAAGTATAACTTCTAACGCGTGTGTACATAAGTACACACACAATTGTTTCATATAAATAACCTTTTTAGACATTACGAAAAGGTGCTGAGGAGCAAGAAAAAACTGAATTCTTAAAGGAAGCAGCCCTCATGTCCAACTTCAAGCATGAACATATCCTAAGGTTACTCGGTGTATGCCTCGACAATGATCCCAATTACATAATAATGGAGCTTATGGAGGAAGGCGATTTGTTGAGCTATCTGAGAAGGAAAAGACCTTCACTGGTAACTTCTACATATATCTCATAGCCCAATTTTAATTAAGCCAAACCCTACATTCGTGGCCTATGCCCGGTTTCTGAGGTACTTTAATTATAGTTTATCTGTTCAATACCGTTATCGGTTCGATAACTTGTTACATTGCGTTTCTGAACACACAATAATACAATGTCAGTAACACTCAACGGGCCATTTGACAGTTTATCTTACGGATAACTTTGTTGAGCTAATAACTATTGGTAGTTTAACCGAGTTTCTCAGAAACCGGGCATTATACTTCAAAATTATAATTTCAGAATATATTATATGTATGAAATGATAGAGTAAGCTTTTGTACGCGCATCACTCAATAACTACTGGATAGATTTTTATATTTTTATCATTGGAATATATTTCATTTTAATAGTTGGAGGCGCGGCATAATGAAACACACAATTTCGAGACTGGTTATATTATTTATTTCTACCGACATGTTACATGCATAAATATATATACCAATCATTTCTTATTTTAATTCACAGGTGCTTATATAAATAAAGTAAATTTTCAAAAAAAAGTATTAACCGACTTCAATATCAATCAAAAACCCATAAGGCACTAAAAAGCGGAAAATAAATAGTTTATCAAAAATAAAACATATGAATATGTGTGCTACCTAGAGATGTACTGGAAGCCGGTACCAACCAAAATTTTTGTATTACAGAGACGCGAGAGTGGACTTAAACTTTGTACCTATGTAGATGATATGATTTTCGGTTTGATTGGCACCGACTTCCAATACATCTCAAGGTAGCACACATATTCATATGTTTTATTTTTGATAAACTAGTTATTTTCCGCTTTTTAGTGCCTTATGGGGTTTTGATTGATATTGAAGTCGGTTAATACTTTTTTTTGAAAATTTACTTTATATAAAAGGCGGCCGTGATCACTTACCATCAGGTGACCAGTATGTTCGTTTGCCACCAATATTATAAAAAAAACTCTTCAATTCTTAGGAGCCTATTGTGCTTATGTTCGTTGCTGTGTTGCAACATGACGCAAGCATTGTAATTACATTACTTAAGGTGTATAATGTGTGAAGCGATGGTAGCCGAGTTGGTGGTAGAAACTATCGCGGATTACTGAAAAGATTGCGATCGTACCAAACGTTACTTATTGTACAAACAATTGAAACCATAAAACACAGATGCGTTGCCGGCCCTTAAGAAAGGAGTAGGCTCGTTTCTTGAAAGTTTTCTTACTTTGCCACGGATCCCATAATCAGAACCTAACCAAACTCTCATCAAACTACCCTTAAAGTACATCCTTTTCAATAAAAAATGAATCATCGAAACCGGTTAGCGTAATATTGAGTTATTCGTCTATTTGTTGTGTACATACTTAATGCAAATTTGAAACTTATACGGTTTTGCATTGGATGCCGTTGTCGGAACTGTACCAAATGGGACCACACTGGAAGTACCAGCTTTCAAATAAAAAAAGAATAATCAAAATCGGTTCACCCAGTCCAAAGTTATGAGGTAACAAACATAAAAAAAAAATACAGACGAATTGATAACCTCCTCCTTTTTTTGAAGTCGGTTAAAAATACTTCATCTATACTATCTATGTTAATATTGTAAAGTGGTAAAGTTTGTGAGTTTGTGACGTTGTAGGGGGTAATCTCAGGAACTATAGGTCAGATTTGAAAAATTCTTTTAGTGTTATATAGCTCATTTATCGAGCAAGGTTATAGGCTATATATCATCACGCTAAGACCAATAGGAGCGGAATATTTGAAAATGAAGCAATGAAGAATGTTTCAAAATTTGGGTATTTTTTTCCTCTTGTGAGCTTCCGCTGCGTTAGAGTTAGCCCAAAGTAACTATTCCACGCAGGCGAAGTGGTGGGTTGAAGCTAGTTATGAATAAAATATAAAGTTCACTACATGACATCTCAAGATCCCGCCAAAACTCTGATGTTTGTACCCCGATTATTCAGCCATAAACTGATACGATTTTATTTTATTTTTTACTTACAGTACACACCTGAATCTTTAACCCTGTTGGATCTGCTTAACATGTGCGTGGACGTTACGAAGGGTTGTCGTTACCTCGAGGAGATGCACTTCGTGCACCGCGACCTCGCCTGCCGGAACTGTTTGGTCGCGCATCAAGCGAACGGACGGGTCGTTAAAATAGGAGATTTCGGCCTCGCCCGGGATATTTATAAAAATGATTACTACAGAAAAGAAGGAGAAGGTATATATCTTTAGTTATTCCAAATAATCAAAATGACAATAATTTCTTTTGCGTAATTATATTTTCAAGACCAGTGGTTCCTAAAGTTTTTGTCTCGTAGACACCCTATATTTTGAATACCAAATTATTATAAATTCAAATTTTTTGATAGGTGAAATGTTCTTAACTCAACTTTGATATGTTTTACTGAGTGCAAAATTTAAAAAAACATACATTAGATCATATATGTATATGTATGAAAACTAAAAAAACACGGAATCCAAAACAAGTGAAGTTATTATGTAATAAATAATTTCTTTAAAAAAAATGTCAACAAGAGTGCCTATAACGTCATTTTATGGACCTATAACGGATGCATATAATCATGAAATTGTCAGAACTAGCTCTAAATCTCAATCAAATTTTATAAACATTTACCTTTTAGAAATCATTTATTTATGTCTATTTTAAGGAAGTGTTAGGTAAGCATAAATTCACAGTCATATTTTACTAGCTTCTACCCGCGACTTCATCCGCGTGGAATAGATTCTTTGGGCTAACTCTAACACGCAGCGGAAGCTCTCAAAAGGAAAAAAACCCCGATTTTGAAATATTCTTAATTGGTGCTCCGCTCCTATTGGTCTTATTGGCCTATTGGTCCGTGAGATATAGCATATCTTTTCGCGATAAATGAGCTAACACTGAATAATTTTTCAAGTCGAACCAGTAGTTCTAGATATTATCCCCTACGACCTCACAAACTAACAAACTTTACCTCTTTATAATATTAGTATAGATTTATAGAAAGTTAACATTTTCGTCAAAACTCGCTTAGGTGGAATTCGCTATTGTTGAACCATGTTTACAGTTCGTCGATCCCCAGATTTTGTTTTCGCTGGCGTAGACCCCTAGAAATTCGAAATCGACCCCATGTGTCCATGGACCACTTTGGGGAATTATGGTTTAGAAAAAACGATTAACTTCAACTATTTGTTCTAATTTTATGTTACATTTATTTATAGGTTTACTGCCAGTACGTTGGATGGCTGTAGAATGTCTAGTAGACGGTGTATTCTCATGTCAGTCTGATGTGTGGGCTTGGGGTGTGCTTTGTTGGGAGGTTTGTACATGAAATTATTAAATTAATTGTGTAAACATTACAAAACAAAGTAATTTTCTCGTGTCTAACTTAGTTCCTCTTCTGTGTATTAAAATAACAATAATAATAAAGTATGCTAATATTGAATGTAGATACTTTCGCTGGGACAACATCCCTACCCCGCACAAACCAACCGGCAAGTACTCGCTTACGTACGCGCTGGAGGAACACCAGACCGACCACCAAATTGTCCTTCAGTATTGTAAGTAAAATATAACGATAGATAACTTTTAGTAATAATTATCTACCATAATAAAGTATGTAATTCAGTGATCATGTTCTTTGTTCTTACAATGTATTACGTTTTCGATCAAAATTAGAGAGACATCTGGTTCATTCGAAATTATTGATGTAACAATGGACATTGTAATGCACAACCAGGACTGGAAATAAATGTCAGGATGATCCGAGGTATGAAGGTATCTAGAGGTATCTAGAAGGTGGTAGAGCCACGCTGTAGCTATTACTAGTTTACGTATAAATGGGTCGGCTCGCCCGGGGTAGTACCACCCTCTCACAGAACACCGACGTGAAGTAACAGTGCTTGAATTGTTGCGTTTCGTTCGGTCAGTGAGAGCACCCGAGGCCCACCTCCTTTCCCTACTCCTCCCCCATATACAGACTGGCAACGCACTTGCGACTCCCCTGGTGTCGCTAGTGTCTATGGACGGTGGTGATCACTTAACATCAGATGACCGACCTGTTCGTTTGCCGCCTTTTCACATAAAAAAAAGATGTAGAGGCCTTGAATCATTTCTCAATAAGAAAAGGGTTAAAAAGAGAAATACTCTGTGACGGGCATTCGTAGTTGAGATTCCTGTTATCTTCTTTGAATTCTAGCTTAATGTTACTTGTTCTCGACTAAATATCACGCAGGAAATATATATAACCATAGAAAGTCTATAAGGATCAAAACTGGAATTTTATTTCCTTCTGAAACGATGTTGGTTAATAATGTACAGGTACGAATTATTGCAAAAGTGCTGGCACTACCGGGCGGAGGCGCGTCCTACATTCCGACATTGTCTCGAGTTAGTGATGGCGTTGCGAGACAAAACCTCACCCAATATTACGCTCGCCGCTACGCCCGCGCCTCTTCCTAACTACCTTACTCTACTGCCAGATGGTGAGTTTACGTCTCGATCAGCTCTCACAAGTTGTAAGTTATGCGTATTAATATATCAATGTATTGAAAACCTTGTTTATAAACCTTTGCTTATTTTTTGTGCATTTCGATATAGCTGTATGTAACAGCCATGTGAATGATTTTATGAAATAATTAAAATTTCTATTAAAACTAATCGCAAATGTAATAAAGCATGTTAACATATTTAATAAAAATATTTTTAATCTACGTGATAATATTAACTAACTTTCTCTTATTGCATGAAATGCACGTTCAGATGTCGTCGAAAATAGCAGCTACCTTTTGGATGAAAATGCTAACGCTCGTCTAGGTGCGTCTCAGTAAATATTTTATCCTACTTATTTATTTTAGCACCCAATTATCGTTATCAAATTTGTAATAATTTATATGATAAAGCACGTAGTCTCCTGACCATTTTGTTTTAACAAAATGGTAGCCCTTTTATAGAACTTTCCAGAGAGCAACCATTTAGTGTCGTTACGTTTCAAGATTTCAAAATGGGCTAAATCCAGTTTTAATCATTCATATAACATGTGTAATTTTTTAAAGATTTCCAGTTTTTATACACCGAAACGTTCAAATTTTGCTGGTTTTTAGGTTTTTTTTAATGATATTATATTTTACATGTACAAGATTTAAAAATCCTGAATAACGTAAAATATTAGGAACAGCTAAAAATCGGATTTAGCTTATTTTGAAATGTTACGACTCATTTTACAATTCATGTTCCGTTTTAATAATTTTATTGTAATCCATTTGCACACAATAGTTGTAATTGTAGAGAATACACAAACAAAAAAATGCTAAGAAAGTTTATAATTGATACCACTAAATATCATAAAACAAAGTTCTCTGCCAAATTTGTCTGTCCGCGATTAACTCAAAAACCACTAAACTGATTGTCATACCGTTTTCACCAGTAGGTAGATAAAGAGATTCCTGGGGAAGTTTTATATAAATAATTTGTCAAGGGTTTTTTTATTATCAGGGCGGGACAACGTTACGTTAAATAAATATCTAATTTTGCAGATGATTTTCCGGAACACGAGATGGAGCCGTCCCGTTTGCTCCCGGAACGTGCGCCTAAATACTTGGAATTGATGTACGATAGCGACTCGACGAGCGGAGCGGGAACTATACGCGACGGGTACGAGGTGCCGCGGACGTACGCCCCGTTCTCGCGGCACAGTATCGTCGGCGTCTCACCGAACAGACTGATAAAGCCTCCGCTCTGCAGGACCCTCTCGCTTCGCAGCAATGGGCGACTGCCAAACGCGACTATAATCCCCCTACGGAACGGGATCGCGAAGCGCGCGTCGCTCTGCGAGGAGGCGCGCGGTGCGGTGTGGTTCCGCGACCCGCAGCCGACCACGTCGCGAGATATAGACTTCGATACTCATTTATTCAAGACTCCATTCTAACCCTACCACTGCCAGGGATTAATGTAGAAACCTTATTTTTTTAATTATGCAAATAAATTTTTAAAAAAATTTAGGTGTCTTAGAAAAAAGGCATAAAACACAAACTGAAGATAAGTCTACAGCTTCTCGTTGCGAGATCGTTCTCGCGTTGATATGGACTTCGATACTCACTTATTCGAGACGCCATTTTAACCCACTAACTTTTTTCATGTTTGTTGGTTTCACACAAATATATTTGGAATCAGCAATATAAAGGAAGAGAGGGGTGATCGCAATTTGATAATAATCACTTCTCTTTCCACATGAGCATTATATAATAGGTCACAAAGATGTCATGATTTAGATGCAAGTCAAAGAGTCGTGGTAATTTCAAAGTCCGTTGAGATGATTGACAAAATTATCAAAAGATTTGATAGCACTCTTTATCCATCAATATCCAAAAGATCGAATGGACATTGACATTTGAGACAAGATTGTCTCGAAGCATTTATATACCCTTATCTCTTGTACTAAATAAACCTGGGGCATTTTTGAAGCAAATGTTAAAATTTATGCCCGCGTTTTGGTCGGTCCAAGATTCCATTGAGCTATCACCCATAGCCAGGTACTCACGAACCTCTTTTTAAAATGTCATTTTACGCAAATATATTTCTAAAAAATAATAAAGGCGTCGTAGGGGAAAAGGCGTAAAACACAAAGTGGAGACGAATCTACAGCTTCTCGTTCCAGGTCCTGCGTTGATAGAATTCGATACTAATCTATTCAAGGCTCCATACACAGCTAGGGAATCAAAACAGAGGCCTCTTATAAAAAAAAAAATTGCATATACATTTTTTTTAATAAGTAATTGTCGTTGGAAAAAGGCGTAAAACACAAGCTGGAGATAAATAGTTTAGCAAAGTAGGTCTGTCGTTCTTAGATTATGTGAAATTGGAGAATGCAAGCTCATAAGTAAATAAAAAAATTTAGTAGATGCGTCTTTTTTCTCGATTTAGAATATATAAGACTCAATTTTGCAAAGATTGGCAGATACGCCTCTCTTGTTTTAGACAGTAGTTGTTTACAGTTAGCAAGTGTTGGTTTTCGGATGAGCATATTTGCTTTTTTTACTATTTTTCACCTACTTACACGTTGAGAACCCATGTAGTAGGTTATATTGTAAAGTGGGCGGCGTCGTGCCGTATCTATGAATATCTATATATCTATGAAAACTATATAAGCGGCGATTGTGTTAAACTGTGATATTATTAGGGAATCTCTTTCACTGATATGTAAATTTCTCCACCGATTGATAATATTCTAATAATAAATTTGTTTAAAACTATTTATTTTTAGATAGTTGTAAATATTTTTTATAAACTTTGTACATATTAGTATTAAAGAGAGTTTTATAATTATTATTAAACATGTTATGTTACTGATGTTAAGAAATTAATAAAAAAAAACAAGCATATCGACAAAATATAGAGTACATTTATTAGTAGCAGCTAATGCATATTTTGCCGTATTTAAACAATATTTTAAAGACTTGATTAATAAAGTCTTTATGACGTTTATAGTAACGAAATGTATGAAATAATTTCAAAATTACTATGTCTTAATTAAATCTATAAATATATCAACGTGTGTTTTCATTTTACATCCGATTAGAAAACATTGCAAATACAGAATTCCCTACAACACTAAGAGTCTTGTTAGACTAACATAAACTAAAAAGAAATTAAATGCTGAAATTTTTATTAGGGGTGTGCGAATAATTCTTTAATCGATTTGAATCGAATAATGATGTTCGATGATTGTACTGATTCGAACTGTTCGAGTTATTCCAATATTTTTAACATAAGGCAGAATTATTAAGTTAATCTTCGATCAACAATAACTAGATGTCGGGTCGGAGTGAAAAATACGTCTAGGTAAATAACAGCTCACTTGAAATGTGAGCTTTTATTTTGTTTAGTTTGTTTGAAACCCAGCCAACGTAAGCACGTTTCACAATGCCGCAATGTATTCAAAAGATGCAAAAATAATACCCGAAAAAGCAATTTAATGGCCGGAGTATCTTACTTTCGCTAAATAAATGTTGAATAAGTTATATTTTAAGCTGTAAACTAATAAATAATATCAAATTTTGAACAAAATTACCGATTTTAAACCTGTGGTACAAATGTTTGGCCAAGAGTCGCCAACCACGCACAAACACGCAGGATAACGGGAAAAAGTACTTTATTCATTGCGTGTTAAGGTTCAATTCACACTAAATGTTGTTTATGTTGTCTTTTCATTTGTAAGTGACGAGAGTAATTTATTGCGTTGCTCGTTTTATCGTAAGTATTAGATAATATTTTGAACATTTGTGACTTTATTACTAGGTGTCATGGTTATAATTAGGTTGAACTTAAAACTGTTTTAAAACTTTTTTTCTCCTTTTTTTAGTAAACAAATAACTACATAAGTATATTTTTACGCGGACAGCAGTTAGCTTAGATTTTGTACGTGACCTTTAATCTAGTTATTGTTGATCGAACAACCTAATAGAGAAAAATAATAACATTTCCTAATTATTTTTTTGCATAAAAACTTAAATATATGATTATAAATAATCAGGCTAGTTTAATTCAAATTTCTTAGACTGACAGACGAATCTATTGATCTAAATTTGTATATTAATAATTTAGTATATGTTTATATTAATGTTTGATATTTATCTAATTAGATAAAATCATTAAAATAGTTTGAATTATTCACATAATTGAAATAAAAAAAACGGGTATGCTTTACGACACACGACCGAAGTAAATCTTCTTACTCCTATATGTATGTATATATATATACCAGGTGAATGACTAGACAGTAGCAATATTTATGAAGGACACTTTGGACTCGACTCGCGTTTCAAAACAATTAAAAAAATTAGTGCTTAATATTTGACCTAATTATCTCGAAACATTATACTCGATCCTTTAAGCGTCTATGTTAAAGCACAGTGTCAATGAGCTTTGGGTGTAAGTGTTGAAAGTAAAGCCAGCCAACAAAAAATAATTTTTCGAAGTTTGAACATACAAAAGGGGTTTATTGTCCGTTTTATTATCTAAAGTGATCAACTCCGGGACATTCAACCTACGTTTATTTAAGTTATTATCCATACTTTTAAAATTCTTAATACAAACTTTACCCAAGTTCTCTTTGTTGTCTATTAGTATTTGTATTGATATGAATATTTTATGTGTTAAATGTGACCATGAAGTATCATATCCTAGAATACTGCGAATGTCTAACCTTTCACCTGGTATATGTTTATATATGTATAATACATACATGTATATTAATTACTAAACTACAACTACTACTAAACTAATTTTCTACAATTATTTAAATTTATTATGGGTTCTACTAACTATAGGCTATATTTACTAACTTATATTTCCCTCTCAACTTTCGTTCGCCTCGCCTGATCACACGTTTTCGTAACGCTTTCGTCACTCATTCACCAGCTTACAACCCAAATCAAGCATGCGTAAACAAATTTTACTTCAATTATTCGAATATATCGAATATTTCGAATGTTCAATTCGAATCACTATCGAATAATTCGAATATTCGCACACCCCTAGTTTTTATTAGTCCAAATAGGTAGTGTTTATTCTCCATCGGCAACAGCCTCCTGTTTGATCCTCTTCTCGTGTTTGATCTGGTCAGTGGTGGTGACGCCAGTTCCGAGGGCTGGAGGCTCCTGGTTGTCGTCATCCTGTGCGTCATCCTTGCTGTTCTCGTGGAGGAGCACATATTCGCGCTGGGAGAACCCATACTTCACCACGTCACGTTCGAGTAGTTCCACGTAACGTCGCGGATCAATCTTTTTATTGTTTACGAACGTACCGTTCGCTGAATCTAATAATTGAAATGAAATTTATAAATCACAAACGGCTTCATACTAATGATATTATAACTAAAATTCTGCAGTTAAGCTATAAGCGCTTCGACAGCGTCTTGTTAAATCTTGGCTAGTTAGCTTACTTTTAATGGTTGCCCTGTCAATCCGCCCGTATCTAAGTAAAATATAACTATTTCATCCAGTATGCCATCTTATTTCTACATTTTATCTAAGACAGTGCGGCGTTACAATATTACTTTACGTATGTGTGCGTTATCGTGCCATTTGTTGTCAAAATATCATTTAGGTAACGTATCTACCTACAGATTTTTAGTTATAATATCATTGTTTAGAACGATTAAATAATGTATTCTCAATTCAGGCTGCAGAATCACGGAACGCACTACCTATTTCTATGAAATGAACGAAAGCGGAGAGCATATTTAACAAAATCTATTCAACAGAAAAACAGGATGTTCCGGGTACAATTTAACGAATAAAAACATACGATAGAAATGAAACTTTTGTATTACAAAGATTTTAATTTAAAAAATCCAACAGGTATCCAACGTCACGCGGTATTCCCAAGCGGTCATCTATTCAAGTACTGACCACGTCCGACGTTGCTTAACTCCGGTGATCGGACGAGCATCGGTGACTTTAACACTCTAGCCAACACATTGATGAAGCAATAAGCACTGTGTCGATTAGAGTGGGAGCAGTGTCTCACGTGCCTTCCGATATTGGAGAACGGTGAGACAGAACGCTCTTTCTTCTTGGAAGTTTCACTTCTATCGCATGTAAACTACACACTTATTTTCTTAATAGGTATATTAATTACTAGCTGTGCCCACGACTCTATCCGAATGGAACCAAATGTAAAAAAAATTGAATAATAAAAAATCACCTGAACGTATTAAGTCCATTTACTTATCTACTTTTCTCTCGCACTTAAGTCTCCTCGTCATTAAAGTTACAATAAACTTTCATAGAGTAAACCGATTTTAATGAAACGAAGACTTAAGTTATTCTCGAAGATTACTTTATGATTTTCTTGGTCAGGTTTTGTTGTGAACTCAGTACTTTGGCAGTGATACGTGTTCATACATTTTTTTTTTAATTTGTTTATAGGGGCTTTTATTCCACTGAACATATCAGCCCCATTGTTCCCCAATCTTTTTAGCTCTATCATGAGAGTCGCTGATGAGGTATCATAACCAGGTCATACAGCATCTTAGCTTCATCCGAACAGGGTTCAGCCAAGATGCTGTGACAAATACCTATGTTCTGGCAACTACTTTTTATACTACTCATCAACGACTCTCTTTCGATGTTGTTCTTGGCACACTCCATCATCAAGTGATGCACATCCTCAATTTTTCTGCATACATCGCAGTTGGGAGATTCTGCTTTCCTCATTAGGTATGCAAAACGTCTAGATGGATAGTGCCCCGAACGGAGTCTTAAAGCTACCTTAACATATTGTCGGTTTAGGTTACATTCATTAAACCACGGTATATGAAGAGGCTGTTTTATACCAGATACCTTTTTCCTTACATCTCTCATCAAAATATTCTTTCCAATTATTATACAACCTTTCTTTCAATTTTGGCAGCACTTCCCAATAATTTACTTTAAATGTTCATACATACAGACAGACATTTCTAAAGATGATTGAAATGTATTCTATTGCTTACTCATAGACATATGTATAGATTATTATATACTCACCTAAATCTATAATGTAGGGTCTGACACGACGTCCCTGTGTGCCGTCTACTCTAGTGAAAGGAGTCGCACGGAACTGTAACGCTGCGTGCTGCTTACTTATTGAGGGATGCTCCAACATTATATCCGCCACTTTCTTATCGCGTCCAATCAGAAACGCAGACTGACGATGTATATACAGAATCGGCAATGCCTTGTCACCCTTAAACGGGTAGAACCTAAAAAAAAAAAAACGAGCCATCACGGGACGCCTGGCAGATGTGAAGCACATGTGTAACGTAGTAAACAACACTGCATAGACTACTAGCGGGCACTACGTACGTTATCCCGCCCTGATAATAAAAAAAACCTTGACGTTAGACATATGCTGTCACTGACTTTTTTGTAGGCATTATCAAGCTCTACAACTTTTCTCTAGAACTCATATATCTCTCATCGTTAAGGCAATGTTTTGTAGGCATTATCAAGCTCTACAACTTTTCTGTAGAACTCATATATCTCTCATCGTTAAGGCAATGTTTTGTAGGCATTATCAAGCTCTACAACTTTTCTGTAGAACTCATATATCTCTCATCGTTAAGGCAATGTTTTGTAGGCATTATCAAGCTCTACAACTTTTCTGTAGAACTCATATATCTCTCATCGTTAAGGCAATGTTTTGTAGGCATTATCAAGCTCTACAACTTTTCTGTAGAACTCATATATCTCTCATCGTTAAGGCAATGTTTTGTAGGCATTATCAAGCTCTACAACTTTTCTGTAGAACTCATATATCTCTCATCGTTAAGGCAATGTTTTGTAGGCATTATCAAGCTCTACAACTTTTCTGTAGAACTCATATATCTCTCATCGTTAAGGCAATGTTTTGTAGGCATTATCAAGCTCTACAACTTTTCTGTAGAACTCATATATCTCTCATCGTTAAGGCAATGTTTTGTAGGCATTATCAAGCTCTACAACTTTTCTGTAGAACTCATATATCTCTCATCGTTAAGGCAATGTTTTGTAGGCATTATCAAGCTCTACAACTTTTCTGTAGAACTCATATATCTCTCATCGTTAAGGCAATGTTTTGTAGGCATTATCAAGCTCTACAACTTTTCTGTAGAACTCATATATCTCTCATCGTTAAGGCAATGTTTTGTAGGCATTATCAAGCTCTACAACTTTTCTGTAGAACTCATATATCTCTCATCGTTAAGGCAATGTTTTGTAGGCATTATCAAGCTCTACAACTTTTCTGTAGAACTCATATATCTCTCATCGTTAAGGCAATGTTTTGTAGGCATTATCAAGCTCTACAACTTTTCTGTAGAACTCATATATCTCTCATCGTTAAGGCAATGTTTTGTAGGCATTATCAAGCTCTACAACTTTTCTGTAGAACTCATATATCTCTCATCGTTAAGGCAATGTTTTGTAGGCATTATCAAGCTCTACAACTTTTCTGTAGAACTCATATATCTCTCATCGTTAAGGCAATGTTTTGTAGGCATTATCAAGCTCTACAACTTTATATATATATATATATATATATGCCTATGACACTCACAAATAACGTGGCTTTCTATATATAAAATTTATATTATATAAAATAAATTATAAAAAGAGGTAAAGTTTGTGAGGTTCTAGGGGATACTCTCAGGAACTACTGGTTAGATTTGAAAAATTATTTCAGTGTTAGAGAGCTCATTTATCGAGGTAGGCTATATATAAGAAATTGCTAAGACCAATAGGAGCGGACCACCAATGAATAATGTTTCAAAATCTTTTTTTTTCCTTTGGAGAGAGTGTGTTAGCCCAAAGTCGATTCAAGCGGACGAAGGCGCGGGCAAAAGCTAATTTTGTATACACGTAGGGTACAGAAAAGGACATAGATATATAAAATCTACAGTCAAGCAAGTGAAACCATGGGCAAAAACTAGTTTATAGTTATATAGTTTATAGGCATAGAGAACATTACCTCCAACGCCTCTTCGGTTGTTTAGCATCGTCCGGTTCAGTATACTTAACAACGACACCGTTGACAGTGTTTGCGTCCGCAGTCAACTTCCCGGAAAGACCAAAGTTCGGCTTCTCTTTCTCACTTTGACTCTTGTCGACTTCTTTTTTTATCTCTGCTTTGCCCCACTTATAGTCTTTACCTTCTTCGGCATCTGTAAATCTGTAACAAAAGGTATCATTTAACCTGTACCATATTAATGTTAGAGTTTCGTACAATAACATAGCAAAGGGCAGTGAGGGTGACACAGATATAATACAAAATAAATAAATGTTGCTGAAATAAATAAATAAAAAACATGATGTGTCTAAAGACACACGATACAAGTAAAATTTTTGTATTACAGAATGTTAATTATTCATCAATCACTTCTGAATAGCATAGATTGTTTTCAATGATCGTCACGCCGCCTGCACACATTATATCACGAACTACGAGAAAGAAAGAAAGCGAGAATAGCGTTTGTCTCACGGCTCTCCAATACCCGAAGACAAGCGAGACACTGATCTCAATCTAACCGATATAGTGTTTACCACCACCATAGTATCATCACACAAAAAGGCTGCAAATCAAAAGTTCGAAACTTCTAAGTCCGTTCCCTCAACACCCACTCCACCTTTAAGAGGTCTACCATCTTTGACCCCTCAGACCGCAGTCAGGGCCTCTTGAGGGGCTTACACCTATCGGCGGAGCAGACGCAGTGCCAGCCGGCAGTCCCTGCTCCCCCACCTAAAAAGGTATATGAAGGCATCCTGGGGTTTTAGTCCATGCGAATCGGACATAACCCATCCTCAGCTGCCCGACCGGATTGGTAAATGCTAGGGATCTCCCCATGTATTAAAAAAAAAGGTCCGTTCCCTCGACGTGGAGCCCTTGAATACGCGCGATAGTGATACAAAATCTCACAGCACTGCGACAACATTACACATATCACCTCCACACACGTGCACGCAAACACGCTTACACATGAAAGTGGAAGGGTTTTATTTTTTTTTCTCTTATCGAACTGAAATAGTTCAGAAAAATTATCCGACACAAACAGTAATCCAGTGAAGCTGTTAAGACCTTGATAGGTCAATAGCGTAGTCAGTTCGAGAAAGAAAGAAAAAGCTTTTCTATACATGATAAATCACCCCTGCCTATGTAAACATGCCCGCAAAAGGGTTGCTATCCCTTAAAGATTGTTTAGAATGAGCGGGGATATACAAGGATAGCAATAGCCAGCTGTTAGGTTTTAACGCCATTGCGCATGCGTCGATCGTCGTATGCACACATTGACATTGTACATTTTTTTTGCTAAATTCCAGCCCATCTATGTCGCGAGCAACAACTAGTTGTTGATAATAATCATCAACCAATTAGAACATTAATAAAATTACCTGGACTTCTTCTCACGGGTCCTAGGATCATCTCTGTCATCCCGGGATCGATCCGGCTTCCGCTCTTCATTCCTCGGAGGATGTCCCCTGCGTTCGTCCCCGCGACTCTCCCTATAGCGGTCTTCCCTCTCTTCCCGGGGTTCCTGCTGCGGTCTTCTGTTGCGATCCCTGAACCGTTCATCGGGACTCCTGGGTCTTGGTGGATTTCTGAGACAATGTATAACACACAGGTGGTGAAATAAATGGGTGTGTTCTTATTTGCACACGATAAAAGTGAAAACTTATATATAAATGCATACATAATAAAAATGTCATTGGGTACAGTCCTCGGCAATCTTTTTGACAGCCCTTATAGATTGCAGGACACAAATCTAGGTATATATTATACGTAAATCAACGAGACAACTTAATTACTTAATAATATTTTAACTCTGGTTAATATTAAGCCCTTGACTGTATTATACGAAAGCTCGAACTTACGACTATATGCAGAGCGGCCAAAAAGATCGACAAGAACTGTAAATAGCATATGTGTTATACATCAAGCGATTAATTAGGCCACTATTTTTACTGCTCGGGCAAATAGTACCCTGATTAATTGTTTGATCCATAACATATAATTATACAATCAAACTTACTCTCGATACAACGGAAGCTTGTTTATATATGTATGGTTTTTCAACATATTGTTACAGCCGGTGCATATTTTCAATAGAAATAAAGAAGTAATCACTAATTGACCATGGTAAAGAAATACAATGAGGTTTTTACATACTCCGTATCGAATTTTATCGAATCGTTCGAGTAATGACGTCAGCCTTCTAGAGTTTTTCAACCTCCTTTATTGAAAGGTATAAGAAACGTTTCGCGGTGACTCCAAGCAGAGAGCTTTTATTTTTATTTATTTATTTATTAACACATTATGCAGTAAATACGCAATGGCGGACTTAATGCCGAAGGCATTCTCTACCAGTCAACCATTAGGTGATGCAGAGATAAATGTTGGTAGGTGTAAAAGGAGAGGTTTTTATAAAATTATGTATAACCTATTTAATATAACAATATATAAATAAAATATCAACACAAACATTATACATATATACAATACATACATATAACAACATCATACATAAATAAAAGTATAATAAGTCAACATCAAGTACTAAATACAGCATTAACCAGATAATTCTGCTAAATGAGACTGGTAAAGCCGACGTATCCCGACTTTAAAACTGAAACGGTTAGATGACATCCTGATTTCATAAGGAAGCGCATTCCATAGGAGAATAGATTGGATAAAGAAATAGGAATGTACAAGACCTATATGTTATGTCTTTTCTATGCATTGAAGCGAATACAAAGAGATACAAAAGAAGATATTTTCAAGCGATATGGGACTACACCTTTACAAAGTAATTGTGTTATAATCTTAGTTTGTATGAGTAGGTATAAATTAAATTTCCATCGACATAAAAGCTGTCTAATTTGCCTACAATAGATCATTTTGTAAACAATATTCTCTAGTTCTAATATACATTTACCAAACGTACAAAAATATGCAAATAGTACCATGAAAGAGAACATGAAAGTTAATATCTGGTCGCACAAGATGCATTATACAGGCTGAAAGTTTAGACAGTAGCAATATTTATGGAGGATACTTAGTACTCGATTGTCCTTCTAAATTAATGAAAAAATAGGTGTTTAATATTTGACCTAATTATCTAAAAAATACAAAAATTATACGCAATCCTCTACGCGTCTATGTTAAAGCACAGTGTCAATGACCGTTGGGTGACTTCACTTTCACTTGAAAGTGAACGTGAGAACGGCATTAACAAAACAAAAAGGTTTATTGTCCGTTTTATTATCGAAGGTTATTAACATCCGGTCGCCCTTACAGCTTTCGGCATCGGTCATTGCACCTAGGTTTATTACGTTTGTGTTAATACTTTTGAAAGTCTTAGAACAAAAGTTCTCTTTGTTATTTATTAATATTTGTTTTAATATTATTATTATTTTATATGTTAAATGTGACTATGAACTATCATGTCTTAGAATACTGTAAGCGACTAACCTAACACCTAGTACATACCCATGAGGTGGAGCAGCGGGATTTTCTTGTCTAATCGGAGGTCTATCGCGGCGCACTTCACGAGGCCTATAAATGATAATATTAACAATTATTTCTATAATTAAAGAAATTCACGTCATTCAAAGAATTCTTTTTTATTATGAGTTTTAAACACAAACGGACAAGCTTTAAATAAATTATAAATATAGCACACGGTAAATAAATTAATACAATAAGTTCTTTTTTACAATTAAAAAAAAATTAGAACCCTAACAACAAATACATTTTTTTTTCCACGGTCAACTTGTTTGTGTTTTATCTATTATATACTTCATTGTTTAATTCAAATAAACTGTATGATAATTAAATTACACATAAATCTAATATAATTGTTATACCATTCGACCTCGAAATAAGAGAATTGACGCTAGAATCCATTTTTCTTAATTATTACTCATTGCAATCAATCTTTCAGGTAGTCTTCGACACGAAGAACCAATTATTTTGACACTCCTATAAATCGGTCACTTACCCTTACTCATGTAACATACGATGTTTTGATGGTCGAATACCTATCGAAGAATTATTCGATCTTGGATTTATCGTGATGTATCATATATCATTTTCTTGATAAATTAATTTTATATATGGTAGTTTCCCTATACATACATTCTTTTATTTATTGCAGAATTTATGGTCTCATCTCTATTGCGATATATCATGTTCATTTTCTTGATAAATTCATTTTATATATTGTGGTTTCCTTATATATTCTTGTATCTAATGCAGAATCTATGGTCTCATCTCTATCGCGGTATATCATGTTCATTTT
Organism: Antheraea pernyi; assembly: GCA_015888305.1. NCBI lineage: Eukaryota > Metazoa > Arthropoda > Insecta > Lepidoptera > Saturniidae > Antheraea > Antheraea pernyi. The sequence goes on from MU162727.1 coordinate 270,030, forward strand.
CTTGATAAATTCATTGTATATATTGTGGTTTCTTTATATATTCTTTTATTTAATGCAGAATCTATGGTCTCTTCTCTATCGTGATATATCACGTTGTATACATTTTCTTGATAAATTGATTTTATATATTGCGGTTTCCCTATACATTCTTGTATCAAATACAGATTCTATGGTCTTATCTTTATCACGATGTATCATGTTGTATACATTTTCTTGATAAATTGATTTTATACATTGTAGTTTCCTTATACATTCTTGTATTAAATGCAGTATCTATGGTCTCATCTCTATCGCGATATATCATGTTGTATACATTTCTTGATAAATCGGTTTTATATATTGTGTTTCTCTTATACATTCTTGTATCTAATGTGGAATCTATTATCTTATCTTTATCGCGATATACCATGTTGTGTACATCTTCTTGATAAATAGATTTTATATATTGTGGTTCCTTAATACATTCTTGTATCTAATGCAGAATCTATGATGTTATCTCTGCGATTTCAAACATTTTAATAGCCAAGTAATTATGTCAAGTATCTGCTATAGAGATCCCATCCTGAGTTTTAGTTAACTTTTCGTTGTAGTCTTCATTTTGATCAACATTTTTTTAATTTAAAGATATGTTGTAGAAAAATTTCGTTTTTTATTTCAATGCCATGTAAGTTTATACGTGATTCATTCAGAACATCCAAAGTAATTTTCACTGTAAAATATATTCTAACTAATTTGCAGCAATAGTTTCTGATTTTACATGTTCCTCCTATTAGTTCAATTTCCTATTCACAGTATATATATAAAAAAATTTCAATGTGTGTTGGTATATAAACTAGAGAAATTGTATATATAATAGAGAAATTGCAAGAATACTCATATAATACACTTGAAAGATTTAATTGTGAGTTTTCCCAATTTTTTCTTGTAGTCGTTTCTGGAACTTGAGGCGTGTTAATTACCTCTTTATTCAGGACATATTTCTCTCTTATTAAATTTATTCTTCTTGATTTAAATTTATCTAACAGTCTCGTTCTTGATGTAAATGTTTGTTTCTTACTTCAGGCTTTTTGCCTTATTATTCGTAACATTATGTTATTAGACTTATTCTTCGTTATTTAAACATATAACAGTAATTCATGGAATTATATTGTTATGTCTCATTAGTTTTAAGAAAATTCTGTTCTCAAGTTTAATGAACAATCAGTTCTATAGAAATATTACATAAGAAGAATCGAGTCAAAGATCTGGAAAAATAATCTGGTGTAAATCGTTCCACAATTCATAACAATGAAGAGTCTACTAATCTTTTTGCGCCATATAAAAATCCGTAGTAGCATCGGGATATATGTAAAACATTTCATTTCTATTAAAAAATGTCGGTACGTAGATACCATTTATAACTTGTGGACCTTTTTTGAGTAATTTCTCTAGAACATTCTTTTATAGTGTACATATTACAGGAATATTATTTATAAGCATTAATGATATTCATGCAGACGTGACGTCAAATCCGTGTGCCTCGACTTCTCAATTATATTCCGTAATGAAATGACAAATAGTTCATCCTCGTTCTCTATTCTGTTGAATTAACAACAAGTTTTACAAATTCCTATAGGGATTATCGTTTAACGTGCAAATACTAAAATATCTTTGCAACACCGACATTTTCCGATCAAGACATTTTTCTGTAGAGTAGTGGTCACTGTAAAAATAAATACAGTTGTTTAAGCTCGCGGATAAACTACATAGTCAGTGCACACATGCAATTATCGACCCTAAAAATATTATACAATACAGTTTGTAATGTGTTGCGATTTTTTTTTTAAACTATTTAATTGCACTGACTTGTTTATCATGAGTTTTTATTACTATTGAGATTGGAAAGTAGATTACGTACCTTCCCGAAGGGTAGGGGGGTTCTTCGCGGAATCTCTCCTTCTTTTCTGGATATTCCCTGTCCTGGATTCGGTCGATATCAGATGGGATACGCCTAACGAGAAAATAAGTTAGTGTTATACACGAATAAAGTTATTTCTGAAGTTTGCATTATAATAATTACCAATTAATATAATAATAATATCCATAATTATTTTTTGGGTACATATTGCAAAGAGTAGTATTTTTTTATATTTTTTATGTCATAACTGGCAAACGAACGAACTTGTGGGTCACCTGATGTTAAGTGATCACCACCGCCCATAGACACTAACAACACCGGGGGAGTCGAAAGTGCGTTAGCAGCCTGTGTTTGGGGGAAAGGGAGTGAAGGGGAGAGGAGAGGGGAAGGGAGGTGAGCCTCTGGCGCTTATTGTTACTAACCTTTCTCTATGCTCTCTATTTTCAACGTACTCTCGTCTCTTTTGGCCCCTCTCCTCATAGAAATTATATCTGTTGAATACTGTAATAGAAAAATAATAAATTAAATATTGTAGAATTAAGTTGCACAGAGATTCTTAAAGTAAGTCTACAAAACTAAAGGGTTCCATTGAAAAATTGTTAGGGTTCTCCCAAGTATATTAATTAAGTATGAAATGATTGGCAAGTTGTTTTTTATAGTTGTTTTCGCTATAGACATTACTATAGGCGGAATAACACGTTTCTACATAGTTGAAATCTTGTCGGGGACACTGCGACCGAGTCCAAAAAGGTACAGTCCCCTTCAAAAAGAGACTATCTTGATCTTTTTTTTATACATTATCGGTTTAAAAAAAAATGTTTTAAAATATATAAGCATAAATAAATAAATAAAGTCTCGTGCGGGGGAAAAGGGGGCCATAAAAAAAAACCCTAAACTATAGGGAGTGGCTCTTAGTTGCAGCTGCCGTATCACATCCATAGGTGCTTGTCGACAGATTTCCAACTTGAGGGTAGTCTAGCGGGTTTAACAGAATGCCTCTACGATCATACCTATGTATTGAACGGAAGCTAGAAGTTTTTAAGTGAAGTCTTCATCTTGATTAACAACACTTATAACCTATTATTTTAAGTTATAGCTATTAATCTTCCATTAAAAAAAAACAATATTTAATTCAAAAGATGGATTTTAGTTCAGGATAGAAAGCATATAAGAACATGACATATCATGGTATGGGGCATTTATACTAAACTAGCTGTTACCCGCGGCTCTTTTGAGAAAACTTTTCTGTAATGTACACACCCACTCACAATTTTCCATTTCTTTAATACATTTTTTAAAAAGCGCGTGCGGAGCCGCGGGTAACAGCTAGTTTAGTATAAATGCCAGCGCTTTTTAAAAAATGTATTAAAGAAATGGAAAATTGTGAGTGGGTGTGTACATTACAGAAAAGTTTTCTCAAAAACATTTGTAACTACGACACTCACGCCAACTGTAACATGTAACGTGTACCTTAGATATATGAATACAAATAGTATATCGAGTGGGATGGGATTTATCATCAGCAACATAACTGGAACTTCAACCTACTATATAATACCAAACTCAGTACTCACTAACACTATATAAGAAAGTAATGAAAATTATAAGCTATACATTATCAAACAATATATCTTAAATCTTTTATTTTATAGATAGATATAATATGCCCGTATTGTCGATATACTTAAGTTATTCTTATACGTTGCTATAATAACTGAGTTATGTAGAAGCAAACGTGATAAATAAGACAATATGGCAGCCAAATTGACCAAAAAGATGATATAATTCATATTACATACAAATATATGACTTTCAATTATGTATATTTATTCTTGGAGTCAATAAGGCACACGTCTCACGTCATCAATTTCACACGGACTAATACATAG